>CAKALG010015883.1:0-40483 GCA_916700815.1 Helicolenus hilgendorfi
CCACCGCCCGATCACTACTGCGCAGACTCTGGGTCCAAATGACAACAAAAGCTCAAACTGACAGCGCCCGTATCCGGGATATTTTGTCGTCGTCCATCTTAATATACAGTCTATGGAGGGTCATCATTTTTTACTTTTAAAAAATATTTTTCCTATATGTTTTAGTGCAAAATGCACATAATGAAATCTGCTAAATGAAAAAAAGACAGTAGCTTTTTGTGAACCTTAAAATAATTAATAAAAATAAAATGTGTTTGTGCATGCATGTACAAACTACAGTGTATTTGTGTTATGAGTGGGAAGCTAACCCTAGCAGTTCTTTTCTAACAGATAGTTGTGTGCAGGTATTTATGCTCATTTTGACTTTGTGTGTGTGTGTGTGTGTGTGTGCATGTCAAAGCTGATTCACTGTACAGTGTAGGAGTGCTGATGACACTCCATAATCATTAAAGCATGAAGAGGCTCTGAGCTGATTGGGGGCATGCTAATCCTTTTTAATTGACTCTCCAGCTCTCCAGTGTTATTAAAACCGCCCAATAACAAAATCAGCTTTGCTTTATTAGCCGGGTCAGCTGAACTATCGGAGACCTCCCTGTTTGTTAGTGTTGCATTTTGTTGAAGGATGTACAGCGAAGTATGAGCATATGGTAAACAAACAAGAAAAATGTGCATACTGTATAGAAAACAGACCCTTTCAATTACATTCAGACATGGCAGTACATCCAATGTCCAATGCCAAATTCCAATGCAAATGCAGGAAAGGTAGTGTCCTTTATGTGGTTCGGCTACAGAGGCTACTGATGAATGGGTGTGCAACACATTAGACTTTGACACCAGAGATCTGAGTTCAACAATTAATGTTGGCTTTTTTAAAACCTAAAAAAGCCAACATCATAGCTGCCTAACCTTAACTGTACTTTACATGTGCTGTAGGAATAATCATTTAAAAAAACTGGGTTTCTGCAGAGTTGTTCTTTTTGGTGAGTGAGTTGATGATATCATATTTCAGACTATGAAGCTGAATGTGTTCAGCCATTATAAAAACACCTTTTTCAGCAGAATAATTAACCTGCATGGGTTAATACCACATCTCTGATACAATTTTGCTTAGCTGTGCATCAAACTGCGGCATTGATTTTACGGTTTTGACTGACAAAAAGACAGCAGATGCCATCGTGAGCAGCATATTCTCTGTTTATGGCTCCCAAAAGAGCTAAAGGAGCATCTTATCGCTAAGTGCTGTACATCGGCCTCTGCAAGGTCACACTTAAGTAGACTAAAGCCATCTACCTCTGAAAGAATTATGCATCTGAAATCAGCAAAGCATCAATAGCACCAAGAGCTTCTTGGCAGAGCGTTTGATAAGCCGATGATTCAATACAATTCCAGTGTGTAAGCGGTATGATGGTTAATACAGCTCAGCAAAAATGCACTCATATTTGATTTCACACCACCAAACACATTTTACATAGTGTTAAATGGAGGACTGTGTCGTGGCAGCAATGGCTTTTAAAGATCACATATCACTACAAACACGTTCTCTGCTCTACGTGCACATCATCTGATAATGTTCTGTTATCAACACAGTCACATTTACAAAAATATTAATTGCACTGACAATGACCTCCTTTAGTAACTCACTGAGGACTACTTAACTGAATAGTGATGTAAGTGAAAAGCAATTAATTGGTAGCAATCATTCAAAGCCCTGGCTTATTAAACTTTTTCAGTCTTGGTCACAAATGAGGAATTTACTGTCCCCATTGCTCTGACATATAAAATTATCTCTCAACTCTTGCCAGCAGTAGGACTGAGAACTATTTTTAGGTGCTAAAACATTTCATAAATACTTTTCTAATATGTTCATTGCATTATAATAATATATGCACAAATCTAGATATTACAGGCCCGTGTTTCAAAGTTTTTTATGCTCCTAAAAGACTTACAAGGTCTAACAACTCATAAAACCTGACAGAAAAGAACAGAGTTTTGTTATTTGACACTGTCGCACCCGGTGTCAAAACACTGCGTTCATTCATCCATGACAACACTGTCAGGACTGCCGAGGGCAGCGCGGCCTCACTGCCAGACAATGCAGTACACTCTACGCTGTCATGTCACCATCAATCCACTGCTTTGTCTCAGAACTGTGTCAAGAGAGACGGCGATAGTGACAGAGAGAGACAAAGTGAAAAAACAAGACAAGGGTCCATCGAAAAGCGTGAGAAAATTTTAAACTGAAATGGAGACAGAAAAATAGCTGTGATGAGAAACTGTGCAAGGTTTCATCAAAAACACAGAAAATCTGTGAAAACTGTCAACAAATAAGCATTAAATAAAATAAAAAAACAGAGTGAAGGGTCAGCATTTCAACACCAGCACATTTAAAACGCTTTCCATGTCACTGCCAGAAAGACATTAAAACAGGGTTAATTATAAAGGCGGACTATCCTATAGTGTTGCCAAAGCCTTTGAATGGGTAATGAAAGGGGAGAGAGTAGTTTCTCCTAATTTAGAGGGTGTGGAGGGGATCTGCACAAACGCCTTCATTATCTCCTACTCTCATGCTTCCGAGTCAAGCACCCACTCAGCCCTCTACATACCGCACACACAAAAAGAACAAAGTCCCAGTCTCAAAAAGACTCAAACCCCAGACCACAGAGGACTAAAACTACGCATGATCACTGGCCTGCACACTTCCTGCCTTCTATGAAGATGGAAGAAAATAATGCAGGTCGAGTCATCGGTTAAGAGACAAAACACAGGGCGACTGAATGTAATGAGAAGCTTCCCTTTTTGAATTTTGATTGATACTTTCCTTAAATGGCCTAGTAGACGATAGGCGGATGTACTGTAAGTGCTCGCAGTTACAGTCACTGTGAAGGCTGAAATAGCAAAACCACTTGTGTGAAAGCCAAGGTAAACATCTGAGTTTAGTGTTTTTATATAAAAAGTCTGAGTTACAGTCTGAAAACAATGCATGCAGGAAAGGCCGAAAGAAAAAACAATGGTTTTGCAAGAATATTTTGCAAACAATATACAGTGCTGTGAAAAAGTATTTGCCCCCTTCCTGATTTCTTATTTTTTTGCATATTTGTCCCACTTAAATGTTTCAGATCATTAAGCTAATTTTAATGTAAGACAAAGATAACCCAAGTAAACACAAAATGCAGTTTTTAAATGATTATTTCATTTATTAGGGGGAAAAAAATATCCAAACCTACCTGGCCCTATGTGAAAAAGTAATTAAATCATGAATTAACTGTGATCAACCACATTTTTTTGGAAAGCTGAGTTCAATTTCACTATCCAATCACTGTTCAATCAAGAAATCACTTAAATAGAACCTGTCTGACAAAAAGAAATAGACGAAAAGATCTCACAAAGCAGCACATCATGCCATGATCGAAAGAAATTCAAGAACAGATGAGAAACAAAGTCATTGACATCTATCAGTCTGGAAAGGGTTACAACGCCATTTCTAAGGGTTCATTTCCAAGGGTAATTTCTGTATACTTATATAGTCTAAGTCTAGTTAGAGCCTTCTTAAAGGCACTGTATGTATGTTTTCACACATATAAACGTATTTTAATATATTTTTTTATTTTTTTATATGTGTGAACAGGTTGTAACCTAACCTTCCGTAACTTCATGGGTTTCCTCTATCAGCCTGGAGACTGCTTTTAATGTGAAGAATGCAGGACTTTTTTTTCCAGGAAAATCCAATGAATGGGACGTCATGCGTGCTCGCGAGTGCCTTTACTCTCTTCAGCTCCACTACAGGGCTAACAGTGTGAAACAATAACTAATGTTGGGTTAGAAATGGAGTCCGCTAACGCTAACAAACGGACCAGCCCCTCCACAACTCAGACTCCAACACAAAAAAACAAAGTTATATCTAGTGAAGCCCGTCCTGCTGTGAGTGAATGTGACCAATGTCGGGGGAAAACTAGGATCAACATTAGCCGAGACTTTCGTTTGGTAAGCTAACATTACTGCTAAGCATGTGAAATATAGTATATAGTGATATTGCGGTTTTAGCTGTCAATTAAGTTCAATCATGTGTGTAGCAAGTTCCTACTCTTACATAGAGCCCCTTTAAATATGAATATTTGGTGGTTTATTTACTCCTCTATGAGAGTAAACTGAATATCTTTGAGTTGTGGACAAAACAAGACATTTGAGGACATCATCTTTGGCTTTGGGAAACACTGATCGACATTTTTTCACCATTTTAGACCAAACAACTAATCAATTAATTGAGAAAATCAACAGATGAAAATCATTGTTAGTTGCAACCCTAACTGGAACCCAATGGAACTGTACTGAGAGCAGCAGAAACACTAACGCTATGACTGCATAAAGACACAGAGAGAGCAGTCAATAGAATAAAACTGTGAGGAAGTTTGATAGCTGATGCTGAGACTTCACAACAGAAAATCCACATTTTCAATGCGGTTCTGCAGCCTGCTGCTGTCTGAATTTACTGACACGGCTTATCACTGGATGAAAAGCCTCTCAAGGCTCCTAAATTCACAGCTTACACTAGATGTATGTATGTCTTCTTCCTCTTCCTGTGTGTGTGTATGCAAGTGTGACACTATCTTTTCGGAACTACAAAGTGGTTCTAAAAGGATGCGCTGATATATAGTACAAGGAGTAAGCACTGTATGTGCGTTTATGTGCATTCGCGTGTGGGTGTACACACATCATTAGATAATGATCACAATCCCTCTCGACATCCCCAACGACCAACCACAATACACATTATTACCAAAACAACACAGAAACTGCCCTTCTTCATCTGCCCCATTTGTAGATTACTCTGCAGTGATAGACCCTCGTAACAGCATTTTAATAATCTTAACACCATTTCAATAATTCACCTAGGCAGTGGGAATAAAAAAAGAGATTGCTGACTAATCTGTGGATTACGGTGATGATTTCTGACAGAGGTTGGGGATCAAGGTAAAATGTGATGGGAGATGAGCTGTGGGGCTTACTATGCTAGCTCAAAGAGGATTAAGGTAAGGATCTATTGGGGAAGCAGCATTACATAAATTGTTTTTGTGCACAGAAACGCACACACACCAACACACTCACCCAGAGGAGGGCCGGGATGAAAGTGACTTTAATTTTTTCTGGTGTGGTGGTCACAACATTTTGCAAAGCGAAGGGAAGATGAAATGCTTTGTTTGATATTACAAATTCTATCTACAGACCATCCCTATCCCTTTGGGTTCATTCAGTTCTATTTATTCAGAAATACAAAAAAAATGCCATTCTACTAGCGTTTCTTTACTGAATAAAAAGACGTGTTTCACCTTTCAATCTATTCACAGAGCTTTTGATGCAAAAATTGGTATGTTCTGGGGAAATATACACGTTTTAGATGTATTCTTGCAAATAGTTGATCTTGTAGCTTTTAATAAATGTATCTGTGAGGCCCAGAGGAACATTGAGCGCCAGTGAGATCTGAAAGCGGGTTAAAGCTAAAGGAATTCAATAGATCTGCTTCTATCTCTGGACACAGGAAGAGAGCATGTCTTATTTGTTAGACAGTTTAATTCACTCTGTCACCTTCACTGTCCATTTAAAGCACTCCCCTGCCACCGATGTTATAACCTCCAGATAGATTCTGCTAGTAAACGTCATCATATGACACATTAACAATTGGGACTGAGATGTACTGTGTACAGTATACTGTTGGAGTGTGAGAGTGAGGAAGCCGTTAGCATTTTGGCCACACTGCACCGCTGATTCCTTCTGACAGAAAAGTCTGCTATGATTTGCATCACAAAGAGTCATTCACGCACACCGAGACACACCCATACACACACAAATACATGTGCCTGGACTTATTCCACACTGGTTAACGCAGAAAGTCATTCACAAAAAATGACATCGATGGTCACTGCGAGTGAGGCCAAATTCACACATTTGTACACCACCAACGTCCAAGCTACTTCCTGGTTAGGACGGTGTGTGTGTGTGTGTTCTGCCTGAAGGCAAAACTTTTCAGTTGCTGACTTTGATCAGCTACATAAAAGCAACCCCAGAGCTGGCAGCTGGACGTGTGTCTTGCTCAAGGACACTTAAGCAGGACAAATGGCGGCAAATGCTGCCCGATTTGGAGCTTGGAGCTTGAATCTAAATCCCATCTTTGAAGGACAATCTCCCTACAGTATGGCACCCTGGTACACATAATGCCATGATACATGAATGTTTATTGTGATGTAAATATAATAAAATACTATTGGTGGCTTCAAATGGGGTCGTGTTTACCGTGATCACGACAAGAGTCCATATGAACGCCCCCCTCTTGTGGTATTCATGACCTCGTAAGCGGAAAAGTTTCTGAAAACTCAGAGTTCACGACTTTTGGCGTGTTTGTTGATGTCAGAAATGGCGGAGGCCAAGTTCATTTATCAGTACATCATGAGTGAATTTATTGTAATTTGAGTCGTATATTGTAATTCTTTGTAATTTTATAATATGTCTGAGGAAATGTTGATATTCCCAACGGCCTGATCTTTTCCCACTGTTATTATATCTTTGTATTTAGCTATTGCATTATGTTACCCGCTGGCTAGCTTGCTAAATTGTTAGCCTCTGTGGCTTCTAGATGTCGACAGTAATGTTAATATTGCCGTTGCTTAACAGCGGAGTTCTCACGACTTAACCACTTGAACACCACGCATATGTGTACACGACTTTCCATGTTGTAAACACAAGCTCACGAGTTTCATTTGAAGGCACCATATATTAAAGCTGCTGTGGGTAGAAATGGCACAAATATCATCCTCTGGTGCTCTTAGCGGCATCTGCAAGATTTCACAGACCGGCGGAAAACAACCAATCAGAGCCGATCTGGAGTCTGCCGTCCAGCTGCTGTCAATGAGAGCCGGCTGTCAATCACTCACAAACTCCGACCAAGTGGACAAACTAGGCAGCGCTGATCAAATGTGAATCAATATTCTGTTACTGTAATGCCTATTTCTCACGTAAAATGTTTTCATAGTGTACTGTTTAGTTGTAAAATGAGAAAGTTTGTGACCCGGTAGCCATGTTGAGATCAGTTGAAGAAATACCATGCACCGCCCACCAGCCGGAGCACAGCCAATAGGAATGCTCTCTCTGAAATGACCTGTGATTGGCCAAAGTCTCCCGTCACGGGCTAGATTTTTTAAAGCCTGAAAACAGAGCCATGAGGAGGTGCATGAGTCTAGTTTTCTCTCATAACACTTGAATTACAATATGCTGAAAGGTTATAATGGAATTTATGCACAATGATGCCAAAAACTTTCTGCCTACTGAAGCTTTCAAAAACTGTACACTCGGACTTTACTTAGAATGTATCTTCTGAAGTGGAAGATTACACTCAGATAGAGAAAGTATAGGTTGATCATAAGCCATTATAAGTGGATAACTTACACTAATTTAGGGGTGGATTGAGTGGTTAAGAATGTGACAGGAACTTGACCAGGCTCCAGACACGTATCCAGTTACTGTCTGACTCCGTGTGTGTTTGTGTGTGTGCGTGGAGTGCCTGTCACCACACACTGATGTGTTTATTTCACTGCAGCTGGGGTAATCACTCACACACAGAGACAGACGCAGACAGGCACACACACACGCAAATATTCACAGACACCCACAGTCACACACACACACACATAAATACATAACCCCACCTGCTATGTGCAGTCTACTGGCTTTGCCTGGCCTGTGGGGTCACTCCTACTCTTTGGGTTTCAAGATAAGAATGTATTATTGCTGTCAGACTGCTGCCTACTTCTGCTTCTGCTGCCTCTAATGAAAAAATACACAAGTTGACAGGCTAAAATCTAAATTTCACACTGCTGCTTGCTTTAAGTAGATATTTCTAAGAAACACTTCGGATGACCTCAGGCCATAAAAGTGATTCAGAAATACAAAAAAACAGAGTAAAATTAAATATAACTTTTCATCTGAAGTGAAAACTGTGCTGCACTTGTTGCAAGTTCTCTGAATTCACCCTCTTTGTCCATAAAGCCTTTTCTGTTGAACTGCTGAACCCTCCCCGCTGAATCCAATAGCTTTCCATCAGCTTTTAAAGGCTTTCTATCACAGTCTAAAGAGATTTAGATGTTTCTCAAGGATTTCACAATGCCTCAAATTGTGTCTCTCAGGAGCTTTAGATTGAAAGAGAGAGAAAAAAGCACATAGAGGAGACTGACTGATGACAAGAGAGTAGTACTGTCAGAGGAAAGTGAAAAGGAAATAATGGTGCATTGGTTGGTGTGGAGACATTTTCTTTGCAATCTTGGATTGGTTTGACCCTGACCTCTCAAGGCTAACAGTTGTGCAGCAGTTAAAATGAGCCCGTGCTAATCTGTCCCTTAGTGTACCTCTTGTCATGCTTTAATATGTATGTGTGTATGCGTGTGTGCATTTCTTTTAAGGCTGCATCTGCACGTGTATAGATAAACATCTGCGCGCATATGTTGACACGTGTGCAGATGCTGCGTGAATATGAATATAAATTGCATGTTTGTGTGTGTGTGTGTGTGTTTGTGTGTGTTCCAAGGCTTTGGTGCGGCATGTTGACAGCCACGTGATGCCAGCTGGGTATTACGATGTGGGTATCACGTATCAGGGCACCAACCCCATCACATTGACAACTTTACAACAGTCGTCAACTGGTCGACACGGCAACCGC
Organism: Helicolenus hilgendorfi; assembly: GCA_916700815.1. Taxonomy (NCBI): domain Eukaryota; kingdom Metazoa; phylum Chordata; class Actinopteri; order Perciformes; family Sebastidae; genus Helicolenus; species Helicolenus hilgendorfi. The sequence continues at coordinate 8,702 of CAKALG010015883.1, forward strand.
AACCGCTAATATTAGAACATTTCTAGAGAGGTCACAGGACACCACAGCTGTCAATCAAAATAAAAAAAAGTGGTTGTGTGTGTGTGGGTGTGTGTGTAGGAGTGAGTTAGAGAAAGAGGAAATCGAGAATGAGAATGGCAAAGAGAATGAACATGATAAGAACAAAGAGAAATAGAAAGTCTGAGGAGATAAAAAAAAAAAGAAAGTCGGGGCTACAACCTGAGGTCATCAGCAGGTTTTAAACCTAAATCCCTCTAATCAGCTCCAGCAGACAGGAGAGACAGACCAATCCATTCGCCCCGAGATCCCATTATGACAGGAGAAAGGAATGGAAAAGGTAGCAAATTGAACACACTGGGAAAATAGCTCTGAGTGCCGGTGTGTGTGTGTGTGTGTGTGTGTGTGTGTGTGTGTGTGTGTGTGTGTGTGTGTGTGTGTGTGTGTGTGTGTTTGTAAGTGTGCCTTTGTGCTTGTGTGCATGAATATACCGTATTGTGTTAAAACAGGTGTCAGAATTAAAGAAAGCAGATGAGGCAGCAGTAGTAATGGGTCATTACAATTGAGATTTGTCTCCAAGATGTGTGAGTGAAAAATAGCTTCCAAATCTGATGTCACAATTTGACCAATGTGTTTGCTTGACTTCCCTCAGAAGAGTTAGAGATTTCTAGAAGTGAAAGGACAGGAAAAGATCACCGTTATTCCAAAACCACTTTTCCTTCCGTCTCATTCTTCACCTCTCCCTTCTCCCCACACTCCCCTCTTCCTCACTTTGTACGCCGGTCTGTCTGAGTGCCTCCCTCACCCCTCTCCTTCAGTTTCTCCCCCTCCTTTCTCCTCTCCTTCTCTCTCGGGGGAGCTGTGTACTTAGATGCAATTGAAAACGACTATCAAACCCTGAGGAGCGAAAACCTGATTCAGAGACTCCTTATCCGGGAGCGCAGCCCTCTCCAAGTCCTGTGCAGCTCTTCCCCAGCGGCCGAGTAAATGAAATTATGTCTTTTTATCCATTCAGGTGGGAACGCAGCCAGGTGAAACCAGGAAAAGTAAAGAATCATCTGAATTGCGAATGACGCTCTTCACTGTAGTTAAGGACCTCGGGGAGTGGAAGTGACACATGTGGCTCTCCCAAAGTGGATGTTTACTGCACGACACGTTTGATGAGTGAATAAAATGTCGAGGTGCTGACAATGTAGTTAATGTATATACACAATATTATCTTACAGTACATTGAGGAGGGTAGAGTCATGTATATATACTTGAAATCTACATCTGTTCGAATTACTAGCATTGCTGGGAACCTCTGACCTCATGAAAGTCGGCCTTGCTTATCAAAGTGTCCTTGAGCAAGGCAGTAACGTGACCCGCTTAAATCAGCAGTAGGCAGAATGTTTTTGCATCACTGGGCAAAAATTCTATTATAACATTTCAGCATATTGTAATTCAAGTGTTTTGAGAGATAACTAGACTACTGCACCTCCTCATGGCTCTGTTTTCAGGCTTTAAAAAATTGAGCGTTCCTATCGGCTGTGCTCCGACTGGTGGGTGATGCTTGGTATTTCCTCAACTGATCTCAACATGGCTGACTGGTCACAAACTTTCTCATTTTACAGCTAAACAGTACACTACAAGATGTTTTTGAAAACCTTTGAGGTGAGAAAAAGGCATTACAGTATTAGAATATTGATTTGTATCTGTTCAGCGCTGCCTAGTTTGACCGTTTGGTCAGAATTTGCGAGTGATTGACAGCTGCTCAGAGATTGCAAGACTGCAGCTTGGCTCTGATTGGTTGTTTTCCGCCGGTCTGTGAAATCTTGCAGATGCCGTTAGGAGCACCGGAGGACACAGAGGCACATGATATTTTTCAGAATACCTGTCTCATGCACTACTGTCAGGATATACTGACCATTTTATAAAAAAAATGTAATCACATATGCTCCATTTCTACACACTGCAGCTTTAAATGGCCAACTGAATTATGTAGTGGTTTTTCTAAGCGGCAAATGTATCTTCCCTCTAACTCCAAATTTATCCACTTCCGTTCAGTTCTCACTGATATTAACGTCTAATGAAAAGGAACATGCCAGTATTTTTCCGTCTTTTTGAAGAAAAGCAGGCAATCCACTTTCGTTAATTATCCTCATTATTTTCTGTAAAGCTCAGGTATGGTAAGAGAGATTGCAGAGGTTTATCCTATTCTCTCACACTGAGATTTCCTCATGTAACTTACGCTGCAACTCAAATTGGCTCTCTGGGGACGTTTAAGTCTAAGTTTCAACTTTGGATCAGTGTTACCTCGTTGCAGCAGAGCTTTCAAGCAACTGTCACTCAAAACGAGAATCGGGCTGTTCCCCTGATTTACTCCTGTGACAATTCAGGTGTTGCGCAATGTAAAACTAGGTTTTATATTTCTGAAAAAATGTTGAAGAGTTAAATAATTTCATTTTGCTACTGTGATTAAGTGCAATTCATTGTTTGGCTCAGTTAAAAAGTCAATGAATGAAAAAGTAGGACTATCCCTGTTTGAATGGGCTTTTACAGTTATTTTGGTTTTGACAAATTAAAGTCTGAGTGCTTGGGGCATAACACTAGTTATAAAAGCTGTTTAACAAACCTCATCAAAAGGGTCAGAATACATTTTCATTCAGCACACCCTTCAACTGCTGACTGCAGACTGTGAATGAGTGCACGCACCCGTCAATGTTCTGCTGTCTGTCATTCATACTTCCAACCAATTTCAAAAAGTGTCACATCTGTAATAACTGACTTATCTGTGGCCCTTCCAAGTTATTTCCACTTGATGATTTCTATTTTTTTTTCTTTTTTTTACATCTTTTCACACCCTCTGTTGTCTCCATGCTGACATCCTGTCTCAGTCTCTCTCTCTCTCTTAATCTGACATCTTGTTTTATATTCATCTCAGGTAGAGGTTACAAATAAGGCTGCACGTACCTCAGCAGCCGGTATGCCCTCCGGAGGGCGACACTGTAACAGCACTTCCTGCTCCAGAGATACTTCCTTTCCCAGGGGTTCCTGTTCGAATGACTTCTTCAGGTCTGAGGGAAGAGACAAAGAGAGACAGGAAACTTAATGACGGCTGTAGGACAGGTTATTAGGTGAGCCAGAGAGCATATGACTAAAACGTTACTTCATAATGATACTGGTTGAGATATAGATTTTATTGAATTGATACAGTTATGAAATAATCGTGCGAACTTTGCTTAGGAAGTCAGTGCAAAAGCTCACGTCGCACACTGATACACTGGAAAAATCAACAAAGGTCGAGACCTTGACTATAAACGAGAAAACCACATGTGCTCATACTGGTTATGATTTAATCTATAACCAACACAGTGGGCAACTCCGAGTCTGAAAAGTGAAGCAAATATGGACGTGTCTTAAATATGCATTCGTTCTAATAACCAGCAAGGGGCGACTCCTCTGGTTGCAAAAAGAAGTCTGATTGTATAGAAGTCTATGAGAAAATGAGCCTACTTCTCACTTGATTTATTACCTCAGTAAATATTGTAAACATGAGTTTATGGTCTCAATCGCTAGTTTCAAGTCTTCTTCAATACAGCATGATGTTCATTTATTAAGTTATTGTCCAATTTAGCCAAATAGACCACAAAGCAGGATAGGCTTTAGGGCATGGCTACCTTGTGATTGACAGGACGCTACCACGGCGTTGTTCGGTCTGGAAGTTGTCCGTGTTTTTGTCTTACAACTTTAACCCTTTCACAGTGTGTTTTCAATTCATCATAGTTAACTGAAACATTTTGGTCGCCTAAAAATGTCTTATTCAGCGTTCGGTTGTACTTAATTCAACCCTTTCGTGTCACTTCTCTTTGCAAAAGAGCAAGATGGCGACGGCTAAAAACCAAGATGGCGATGCCCAAAAACCATGATGACAACGGCCAAAATGCAAGGCTTCAAAACGTCAGTCAACAAACCAATGGGTGGCGTCATGGTGACTGCGTCCACTTCTTATGCAGTCTATGAACCAGGACAACCCTGGGAACATAACATACAACAGCAACACCAAGAATTCTATCAAAAGCAAAAAGCCTTAATGGAAAGCGGACTTGTGTGGGAGGCAATTTTGCTGTGATTCAGCAGTCAGGGAGCCCATTTAGGAGATGGTGCCATGTCATTTCAAACCAGGCTCATTACCTCATTTCCGTGGCAACAATGACACGGTAATTATGGAGTTGGTGGTTGAAGTCAGCCATACATATGTTGACTTCTACCACTCTCGTGTCACTTCAGAAAAGTAAACAACAGGGGAAAACACTTAAACGGTATATTCTTAGAGGCAACTAATGCTCACATGGGGGCACACACACACACACACACACACACACACACACACACACACACACACACACACGTTTGCATGTTAAGAATGTAGTTGCAACAGTTTTACACACACACACACACACACACACACACACACACACACACACTCTGTTGATCATGCTTTAAAATGCTTTAGCTGCTTCACACACTAAACACAGGCTGCCTTGTTGCGTACTGGCAACCCCCAATCACTATGCACAATATTTTAACCTTGCTTTCATTCCGTATAGACATGCCAGCATTTGGGGATCTCAAGCAGGCCAAAGACAATAAATGATTCACACTAATGGTCCACATACTGTGATAAATGACAGCATTACAAAGCAGCCTGGAATGCGCTGCCATTTCTTCCACAGAACGTTTCAGAGAGGGCTCAGCTGTTTTCATTTTGAGGGGAAAAAAATGCTCACAGTAGCAGACTTGAAGACAATTAGCTAGACATTTAAATAAGAACAACAGAAGACGGGAAGACAAAAGAAAGGAGGATGGAGAGAAGGCGTTGAAGGACGCGAGTGAGAACACAAAAACCCTTGTGGGTGGATGGATAAATGGATGGATGGAAGGACAGTTTTGTTTAACTGATCTTTATGAATACATTTTTCTCTGAGACTTTGTTTCTCTCACTGCCACTCTTCTATCACAAAAGCCCAAATTTCAGTCATTGGGAGAGTTCAAAAGGGGAAATCACTCTTCAGCTGTTAATTTGGAGTCTTCCTGTATTGCCTCTGCAACAGTTTCTTTCACTATACTACTTTCTAAACTTCACTTGACACTGTAATGCTTTTCACTCTTAGCCTTGTCCTTCGCTTTTCTGTTCACCTCCCCAGTCTGCTGCCAGACAGCATACTGTATGCAAGTATCCCTCTATTGGCAACTGAGCTAAACACATGTTCAAATAATTAGCCTGCCATAGAAAAAAGGCCATAAAACAAACCGTAACCTGAGAGGGGTGGCAGTGTTGCGGGACTTAGCAGGTGACTTTATTTACGATGCTGATCCGATGGGTGTGATGGGTTTCTAAATAAGAACATATGGAGGGGATGGAGGCTTTTCCATCCGAACTTCTGGGTGTCACTCAAAGGTTTATGATCTGATTTCTCCTAGAATACAGACTCAATATAATCTGGATAAAAGGATTTGCAAAACTGCCCTTTTAACCATTTAAATGTTTGTATACATTACGACAAATATTCATTTGTGCACACATGTACATGGATGTGTGTATTGGACATGTGTGTTCTTGTGTGCATTGGAGAGCAAAATTTGGAACTGAATGAAAGTTTCACATATCACAAATTTAACGAATATCAGCATGTAAGGATGGTTAATTACACTGGCTACATACTGTATCTGCAGATACATGATGTAGGGCTGCAACTAACATTTATTTTATTTTATTTTCATTGTTGATTAATCTGTCGTCAATTTTCTCAATTAATGTTTGGTCTATAAAATGCCAGAACATAGTGAAGAATGTCAATCACCAAAGTCCAAGACGCTGTCCTCAAATGTTTTGTTTTATCCTCAAATCAAAAGATATTCAGTTTACTGTCAGAGGAGTAAAGAAACCAGAAAATATTCACAATTAAGAAACTTTTTTTCTTAAAAAGATTACTCAAACCGATTAATCGATTAGCAAAATAGTTTATTTTATAGTTAATTTAATAGTTGACAACTAATCAATTAATGGATTAATCGTTGCAGCGTTTGTTTATTTCAATATCCATATAATATACAATATAATTATATCCAGAGGTTTTGTTGATATGGCAGCATCAACAGCACTATTTAACTGATACATTCTTTGATATATTAATAATAAAACAACTTTTTCACTTTGAAGAGTTTGAGAGTCACTTTGTTAGTTTGTAAAGGATAGCTGCAGCTGTGGAAGACAAATCCTCTCTCCTTTGTCCTTCAGTTTTTAAAACCATACAGAAAACTTTCATAGGAGGACACACAGCGTGTGTGTGTGCGTGTGTGTGTGTTATCCTTATGTCCTTTTACTCTCCTGGTTCCCAGGTGTACTCTTAATCACCTTATCCATCAGCTGTGGTACACCATTTGTGGACACACACAGACACAAGCACACACTATATAGAACATTTCTTTAATGCTGAACCGGCCGACTCAGAGTCACACTCTCTGGGTATTTCATCAGGACAGTCACCTTACAGTCATAGACATAGAAGGAGGCCCAATGAAAGAGAAGGAGAGGTAAAATGGGATGGGGGGTCTGGGGGTGTGGGAGGGTAGGAGTCTGGACAGCAGGTGGGGGGTTGAAAGATGAGAGGCAGAAAGAGAGGGGAGGAAGGAGGGAGAAGTTGGCAGCACACAGCATGACCACCTAACTCTTTCTTAATGCCAAAACCACCTGCTTGGTCTTTACCTTAAGACTTGTTTATGTACACCACAGTCTCTATATATCAAACCATTCAATAGAAGCTCCTGTCAGTGAGTCCACCTTGTATCATCTGTGTTTATCTGCCTCATCTCTCTCAAAACCAACCAGCAATCCATCAAACATCCCAGCTATCAATCTGACTTTGATCACATTGCCTTTATCGCGATCCCAATCTGACAAAGACAAGGGGAGAGATAATATGTGTCTCAGCTTACAAAAGTATGAGAACTTTGAAGTTTTGAGTTGCTTAAATGTATGATCATGAATCACTCTCTTCCACATTCACACAGACAGACTAAAATACTGAAGAAGCGAAAGGAACTGTGTTGAATAGATGAATGTCCGAGCAATGCTATTGGGAGATGCATATAACGCAAATCGTATTGTGTGAAAAAAGTGAAAACCTCCACTTTAGCTATTTGAATGTGGGGATTTTAATAAAGTTGTGGTGGATAGTTTTGCACAGAAACCTCTGAGGAATACATGTCCATTCATCTGAGGTCGCATCAGTCGCCCACAATTGCAAAAGCACTCACTTCATACTGTCCGGTAGTGCACCGTTTCACTGTTACAACAAGCCACCACTTGTTGTTATAGTCCATCCAGGGGTTTGGTAATCCATCAAGGACACAGTGTGTTTTTTTGGACACTTTCGAAAAATAAAAGCTATGTCAATGTTTTATGTACTTATTTATCCAATGCTGACTACACAAACAACTCTTTGACATTACTGTTTTGATAAATGGGATTTCTGGCAGACATGTCAACGCTCTCCTCTCTAATCACAAGCTGTGTTATTAGGTATTAAGCAGTGGGCTACCTCCGGGTCTGAAAAGTGAAGCCAATGCAGAAATGTCTTAAACTTCCATTCTTTCTAACAGCCAGCAGGGGGCGACTCCTCTGGTTGCAAAAACAAGTCTGATTGTATAGAAGTCTATGAGAAAATGACCCTACTTCTCACTTGATTTATTACCTTCGTAAACATTGTAAACCTGAGTTTATGGTCTCAATCTCTAGGTACAAGTCTTCTGCAATACAGCATGATTTTCATTTAGTAAATTATGGTCCCATTTAGAGTCGTGAAGACGATAAAGCAGCGTATGCTTTAGGGCGTGGCTACGTTGTGATTGACAGGTCGCTAACACAGAATTGTCCAGTCTGGATGTCACTTCTGGTTGCAAAAAATCAACATGCTACGGTCAAATACCAAGATGGCGACGGCCAAAATGCTGAACTCAAGGCTTCAAAACAGCAGTCCACAAACCAATAGGTGACATCATGGTGACTACGTCCACTTCTTATTTACAATCTATGGTGGTGAACCGTACACAATACAAACAAATATATGCTGTGTCCTGAGCCTACTGCAACAAGGAAGCATCTTTCAAAGTGTAAATATATCAAGATAGTTATCTGAAATGTATTGAGCTACATAGAGACATTGGCAGAAGTGACAAGGTTGGCAAAAGGGCGGAGAATAGCAAAAAAATAATGGTTTTATGGTGGAAATGTAAATAGTTTTTATTTCTTTTTTATTTCTTTATTTTTTTTCACATGAGGCCTTGGGCTATGAATGTGAAGGTCATAAACTCTTGCACATTGTTGTTTGTTGTAGAAAATGAATGAATAGCTGAAACATTCAATTTCTGTTTTACTCTTTTGACTTCTTGGTCTCACAACTTTTTATAATATCATGTGACCTCACTGCAGCATACATATTCAAATAGCCCATGTTGTGCTGAAAAGTATTACATTTATACATATGTTTACATATTAAGAGAGTAACACAGTAAGAGGAAAAAAATGTCTCTAACCAACTCACACTGTTACTGTGTGTTTATGGCTGTTAAATGAAGAGTGCAAACGTTTGTCAGGCTCTATAATCAATGCTTTGAAATGCACATCAAACAGATCACGAGTATGTGACTTGGTGACGTCTGATAGATGTGGCTTTGATTCTAAATGCATCACAGTTATGCTAGTGATATTTCATATTTAAAAAAAAGTGTGCGGTCACTTTTCATGATGTCCTGTAACTGATATATAATAAATAGATACATTATATATGAGTGATATTTTGCCTGTATACACTGCAGGCATCTGAAGTGTGACAGAGCATATATTGAGTGTCTAGTAGGCTGTATTTTGATGGTAAGCAGTAGGAAGTTCATACATGCTAACGTTACTAATATCCAGAATTCTGTACTTCTACCTTGTGCAGGCAAACAGCAGAAATGTAATATATGCTAACAATGTCTATCGAGGCATGCAGTAAAAAATAGTTTTAGAAATATGAGGACAAGTGCAAACTCACCTTTAAAAAGTAAATAATTTATAAATAATGCAAATATTCTTATATAAGTTTGATGAAATATTGGCAATGTCTTTTCTACCATCCTCCTGTGCTTTCATTCTTGTATTGTTGTACTATATATATAAGTTAGGAGCTACTCTGTATAAGCAAGTTGAAAAGCAGAAGGAGATGAGATACTGACTCATGAGAGCTAAGAGCCTGCCACTTATAAATCTGTATGTGCGAACAAGGCGTTAGAGGTGATCATGCCGTCTGCTTTCCAGAGATACACCACTGACAAAGCTTTTAAGATTTCCAAAAACTCTCCAGAACATCTTCCCACCTGAATGACTAGGCTTAATTTCATGCAATATAAATCTTATCATTATCAGATTCCGTGCAGAGAGCTCTATTGGTTAATAGAGTTATGTGAGGACACAGAGTATTGCTGAGGCTGAATGATAACTTCATAATACAGTCAATCCCTGTGGGGGATGACAGCCTGAACAGAGCATGATGGTTCATTATGGGAGTAATCACCCAAAGCTTTAGCCCTAAATCCACCACATGGCTACCCACACAACACACATAGACACACGTACGCGGACAGATACTGAAAGACAAAGAGAAGAGCGATGGAGACAGTGAGATACTGTCACAGTGAGGAAAATACACACAGGAGATGGAGACTAACAAGCAGCCACAACACATAGTACATGGAGACAGAACAACCACAAACACAAATGGTAAGATGCTCACAGCGGGACAGAAAAACAGACTCACTCGCGTTAAAACAAATCAAAACAACAACTGCAGACACAAGGAGAGAGTGAGGAAGTGATTGAGCAGTGAGACACACTTCTCTCATGCCAGCCAATTCTAGGAACAATTTCCTGGTCTTAATTAGTGAGGGAGATGGTGAAATGAGGAGCTGGTTGTGAGAGTTGATTTCCATAAAGATTGAGAATGAAATTAAAGGAGATTAAAGCAAACCGCTCGGGGGATGAGCAGACAACACACACACACTCACACATATTCACACACAGTGCTAGCGGGCTATGACGGAAACTTTTTGCCAGTTTGGTAGCAATAGTGTGCTTGTGTTTTAGAGGAAGAGGGAATGTGACATTGTGTTCACGACACCAGGGGACCATGAATTCACGTCAATGGAAGGTGTGCGTTTTTGTGCATGTGTGCAAATATGTGCCCAAGGGAAATATGTGCACAGGGGAGGAGGGACAGCTGTGTCCTAACAATTCAGTGACCCCACTTCACTCCCAAACTGCAGATAATGCTATCCGGCTTCATAAATATAACAAAAGCAATGATAAATTCACGGAACAACTTAGAACCACAACAGGGTTGAAAAGTACAGAGGGCAACCTTGCAGAGTCTGAACTCCTGTATATACTGTATACACAATAAAGCAGTGTAAGCATTTATTCAGAAAATGACCTTTCTTGCATAAACTCTCTTTTTTTTTTCTCTCTCAGCCTCCTCGTCTCCCTCCCTCCCTGTCTCTATCCGCCTCCTTCCTCCTCCCTCTAAAACTTCTTCCACTGCGCAACTAAAACTGTTATTATGTTTGTGGTGAGTTTGTTGCCTCAGGCACCTCTACCTAAGCACATTTCAGAGCAATTATCCAAAATGGGTGTCTCTGCCTGCATGCTACCCATGCCAAATCATAACGGTTTCCCCTGCTGGAGCTGCTCAAGCAATAAAGAGCAATGTGAGATGCTTGGGAAGAAAGTAGCAAGCAAAGTACTCTCCTTAAATCTCAGGGAGGATCATTTGGACATCCAATTTCCTACATGATGGCATGCAATGGAAACAATCAGACAACTGGCCTAGAAAAAAACTAAAAGATGCAAGTGATAAAGCACGCAAGAGGGAAAGGTAATATTTAATAAACATTAGGGAACAAAGGAAATGTAAATGTAGGGGATTTGTATTAAATGATAAAAATCTAAATTTTAAACAATGAAATTTTACATTACAATAACATTATGTAGCACAATGAGATTATATTACAATAATGGGGTGAATATGTTTTTGCTTGGGAAAGTAATTAAATGCTGTGATTTAAAAAGTTACTGAATAATTGTATTATGTGCTGCATATAATATTTAGCTCAATAACCATCACTTTTGTGTTCATCTAACAAGCTTTGAAATATCCTTCATAGAATAGCTTGTTTATGCAAAATCATTTTATGACAACATGAATATATCCTAAGGCCATGGGGTATTTAGTAATACGTGTTAGCGCTGCGGCAGTTTATGGGTACCTCCTCAATCTTTGGGCACTCATACAAATGTCTTCAAATATCCAATAAAGCTCCAAAAATATCCCCCAAAAAAAGGAAGAACTGAAGGTAGACTGTGACCTTGAGTGTCACAGTCATTTTCAGTGCGGTTACATAGGGAGTCATTTTCTCTAAGTGACTTTAGAGCGTCTCTCTCCACTCAGACCAGTTCTTTCACTGAACTCCACCCTGTCATTTCAACACTTCCCAACCTGTGATCAGCCCGAGAGATCAGACAAGGTATTTCCATCCCCAGTCAAGTTTTGAACAAGTAAACAACTCAATTCCCTGACATGGCACTGGCACTCTGAAGCACAACAAATCAAACAAATTAAACTGTTCACTTAAGATCCTCAGTCAAAAACAAATTATGGTTTCGAAATATGAAGTAAAAATCCATCATGGAAATATTTCAATGAAAAAGAAGAGAAAATTCTGTTAGTCTAAAAAAATTATCTCTGCGTGTCATCATGGGCCATTCTTCCTTTTAGACAATTAGTTGTAAGAGAGTTATTTTTTTACGCTAGTCAATAAATGTCAATAGCCGTGTTTCCATTCTCATATTTTTATGTGCAAAATTCAATAAAACTTCCTCAACTGCGAGAAAAAGTTTTTACGATCGATTGAGGTGGTCTTTGTCTTTATTGAAAAAGAGTTCATGTACTAAATGTGTTATGGAAATACCACAATAAATTCTGACATAGCGAACATTTAACTCACATGACTGATCAGCTGTTTCTTCTCGGATATTCCCATAATGTATGAATGCTTGTCATCGTCTCCAGACAGCATGAAACATGACCAATACTATCTGACACGAAAGAAACATTACAACTTGCCAAATTGAAACAAATTTCTGAAGAACTCTCTCCATTTTTCTATCATAGATGGGTTAGATGGCCAAGCCGACTTGTTTTGTTTCCGGTTCACAACCTCTACTTCTTCTGCTCTGTTTACTGGCAGATTACAGCCATGTGTAGCCTATTGCGCTAACTTCTGACAAAACTACGCTGTAGCCAATAAGCCGAGTTTATTTGCTCCAACCCAGTTGATGGAAACGCGCCTAATGTTACATTGACATGAATAGGAAATTGTGTTCAAGCCCGAGCAAACGTTTATGAACTGAGTCAAATTTTTGCTTCATCTCAAAAGATATTTTTGACTTTCAACATTCATACAGTAGGCTATCTCAAATGTTGGCTACATCTGCCATAGTACTTAATGCTTAACAACCCCAATTTATTGTGTTTCTTTTTGCAAAGATCTTTAGTTTTTTGTTTTTAACCTTTGACTTTTACATTGCATTTGGTTACAGGAGTCACCTCAGCGACCCCATGGGTCAATGAGACATGACGATGATCCCCCTCAGCCTCCCGTAGAGTGGTTCCTTTGTTCCTCTCTAAAAACAATGTTGTTAATGATATTGATATGAGATTATTTTTTCTCACACTTAGACTTTGGAAAGTGACTTTAGTTTTGTGTGGTTAAATCAACACTGTGGCTTCCCACTTTAACACCAAAGAGTACACTGAAGCAGCCCTTGACATCTGGGAAAAAGCTCAGTGGCTCACAGCGATGGTGAGACATCATAACCGCACATTCGCACACACATACATACACACTACGGGTCCTCACTATAAAAATGTTTATTCAGTGTTTGTGACCATCATGAAGACTCTCTCAGAGCCAGAAACCAAGACTCTCTTGATGATGTCATCCAGAGAAAAACACTGACGGTTTTCCACTGACAGCGTTTGCATAAGTGTCGGGCTGAGTGTGAAGGGAGAAACAGCAGGAGTCTTTTGGCATATCAACTCTGATTTGAATATGCATTAATGAAACTGCTAAGCATGCCACTTCATGCAAAAAAAGGCCAAATATCATTGAGACTGTGGTTGTCAGGGAAATTTGGTTTCCGCGCTGTGGAGCAACTTTCATACCAGAAAGGTTGGCTAACAAACTGCAGCTGCTGGGTTACAAACGCCTGCCTATAATGTTGTAAGCTACATGCAGGTTTACGCCTAAATGAGTGTAGAAGAATTTGGTTTTAATCAATGCTTAAAATCTAACACGAGAAATCCCTATTGAGCTTTGTTTTCCTTGGTCTAATTCATCCATGATTGAAGTAAAAACCTAAATTCATGCAGCGGAGACATTTGCATCATAAACAAAACAGAAGAAATGCGCTAGCAGACGTTTTCCAGTTGACACAAGGAGCTGCTGTGTCCCAGAGTGTCTGGACTCCTGATTGCTATGCACACACATGTCTCAGTGGAAGGTGGCAGAACAAATTGCCATCATCTGAAATGTGTGTGACTCTGGGTGTCTGTGTGTGCATGTATGTGTGTGTGTGACCTTGACACGTTGCTAATCCGCTGAAGGAGAAAGACTTGACCTGATAGCTGCAGGGCCAAAGAGCATGACTGACACTGCATGCACATTTGTGTGTATGTATGTGTCTTGTGTTTCGCTTACCCCCGTGTACGTGCCTGCAATGCTGTGCATGGCTGAGTGTGAGAATGTGTGTGTGTTTGTCTCACCTGCTTTATAAACTTGAATTAAGCTGCCTGCGTACACCCATAACTCAGCTAAAGTACCCTGCTCCAAAAGACCAACAAATCACTCAGAGATTTAATATCTCCGATTGTGCGTTTGACACTTTTACAGCCACGACACTGATTGCCATTATCCAGCTACAAACTGCGTATTCAGATAACGCCTCCAAGTGTTAATTCTACAGTTATTAAAACAGCCTGAAGATGCTGGAGAATGATAAAAGATAGAGGCAAAAAAAGAGAGAGCACGAGTGAGAAGACCAAACAATAAGCACATGATGAGTGAGAAAAAAAGCTGAAAGAGGAGGAGACAATGGGAGAGGGGAAATAAGAAAAAAATGAGTGGGAAGAGGAGATGGGAATGCAGGAGAGAAATGCTGAATTGCTATTGCATGGTGTGGTGGAAAAAGACACTTTGCTCAGCAAGCTCTAGCTGCCAGGAAGCATTTTAATCACAACTGTAGATCCAAATAGGAGCCGAAAGCGGGGTAGGTCAGGAGGTTGGGTCGATTTGAAGTAAAAGGTTATCGCAAGAGGGGCTGAGTGTAATCAGATCTGGTTAAGGAAAAAATCACTGTTATAATGCAAAGGGAGAAAGTGAAGGACAGAGGGGCAGACAAAGTCAGAAGGAAAATACACACTACAGAGAAAAAAAGGAAGGAATGAGAGGGTACGCAATGAGAAAGAGAGAGAGAGTAAAGGAGTTCTATCATCTTTCTCCTCCCTGATATCTATTGGCCCTTCAAGCCTTCTTAGAGGCGTCCTCCATCACCATCCCTCCACCTAACCTCCAGGAGAAGTCTTACGTGTGTGAAATACTATATATTCTCTGTGTGAAGAAAGTTGATTGAAAACAGGGGGGAAATGATGCAAGATACTGTAGGTAGAATGCTGGTTTGCTGATACAGTGTAAACTTATTTTTTTATTATTCAGTGTAAAAGATTTATGATTTAGTATAGTACACTACCATTTAAAAACTGGGCAGCCCATGAACAGTCCAAATTATGTAAATAAGACCAGATATAGAATTAGTTTAGCTTCTCAGTGGTGCAAAGTCATTTCAGCAGCAGTGGTAGCACATATAGAGGATTTTTGGTGCGTTATAGAACTATTCATGGTGTAAATAATATATGACTAAATCACACTGAGGCAGAAAAGACTAGATAAAACAGGAATATTAAGAAAAGGGGAAACTGGGGTGTGTAAGCTTGGGCTATAGACTGTATATAAAGAGCTCCTCAAAAGTGAAGCCAAAACATCTCGATTGCCCCCTGGGGGCTGGCTGCAGTATAGGTTATAAATCCCGCCCCCTCCATATTAGCGGATGGGACATGGGCCAAACGAAAAAGTCAAACGTCAAATTATTTTTTCCAAAAGATGTTTTTGGTCATTTTATGTAGTTTTTATCAAGCTGATGTATGTTCAAGTGTTCAAGTTTGGTTTTATTCGCTATAAAATGCTATAAAAAGGGGGTGAGACGTCATGATTGATGGGTGTGATTGACAGCTGCTCTGAGTGAAGTAGTCACGGAGATGGAGGATCGAGAATACTACGAGAGAGGAGATATAACTTTCCATAACCATCACGAGTCTGTGTAATAAAATGTGTTAATTTCATCATAAATGTAGTTATAGAGATATTATGGTTAGTTAGTTAGTTAGTGGGCGGGACCTCGATACCGCGGCTCCAGGTCCCAGATCACTTCTGTCCAGAAACTGGCTCCAAATGAAGTCAAACTCTCAAGATGGCAGCTCTCGTATACGGGATATTTTGACTTCACTTTTGTACAGTGGGAGGAAGTGGAGATGTGTCGTCCATCTACTGTGTATATACAGTCTATGGTTTGGACTCACTGTGATTGATGTGGTATTGTGTGCTGAGAGCTGGAGTTACATGATGATATTGATGGCAGGGATACTGCAAGTCATAGAGTGATGCAGACACAACCATTATCTCTCTCTCCCACACACACACACACACACACACACACACACACACACACACACACACACACACACACACACACACACACACACACACACACACACACACACAATATATGGATGTATACACTCTGCCATACATTCATACATTCCCTTCAGTAATGGCCTTCAGTTCTCAGTATGTGTACATTTCTGTCTACATTCACATGTTTACCTCAGAGAATCTCAGAAGCCTGTAAACGCACGCTCGCCTGCATCTGTCTCTCAGCGTGTATCGGCCCGAACGTAAGCCAAAAACAGCACATTACCCAGCTTTCATTGCACCCCGAGGAGGGCCCATTCCATTGGAGAATGTTATTAGCGGAGCTTAGAAGGATATTTCTGACTGTGTCACTAACTCTCTGCTGACAGGCAGAAAAACATCCTCACATACCAAAAGCAACGCAGAGAGTTGTGAGGCTCTGTTCTAAATTCAAATGGTCTTACAAGCCAAATTAAATGAGAAATATGTTGCTGCGGTACTGCCACACAACTGAAACACTGTATTGTATAAGCTTGAGTTGGCTCCTATTTCTATGAATGTACAAGTGTATATTTACTATATTTCAATAATCTGGTACAGGGCCAATTTAAAATATGATGCAGTAGTCTACATAATATACTCTTTGAACTAGTGTATAAGTCTACTACAGTATGGTACATATGCACTATGCAATTTGTGATTTGTAAACGTAATGTATAAAATAGAGCTGCAATGATTAATCGATTAGTTGTCAAAATTAAAAGTCAAAGTCTCTGATTTCAGCTTCTTAAATGTGAATATTTTCTGTTATTTTATTTTATTAATATCTTTGAGTTGTGGACAAAACAAGACATTTGAGGATGTCATCTTGGGCTTTGGGAAACACTAATAGACACTGTTCACGATTTTCTGACATTTTATAGACCAAACAATTAATCGATTAATCTAGAAAATAATCGTTAGTTGCAACCCTTGAATAAAATTTTACTGTTTTATAATTATGTCTTTACTTTTATTATTTGTTCTGTTTCATTAAGATTAAACACCTAAGCAAAATGTGTATTTTGTTAGCTTCCTTCAAAATGTAAATAAGTGAAATAAATGAATAAATAAATAAGCACATGTGTGTAAATCAGTGCGTAAATAAATAAATGAAGCAGCCAAGGCCTGCAAAAGTGAAAATGTGAGACATGTTTACAGCCAAATAAAATAGGTGGAATGAAAAACAAGGGTCAACATGATGGATTTCCCTCTGCAGCATGTATAAGACCAACCTGGGAAAACCAGATTTCCAGGATGAGGGTCTGTTAGAGCGATAGTGTCTGTTAAAGTACTAAATATGGGGATGTGTGCAGTTTGTTCTGAGTGTCTGCTGAATGGACTCTATCAAAGCCCCCAGTTGTCCTTTTCAGAGTTCACTCAAGCACAGCCACACTGTCAGTGTAAGGCAGGTAAACTGGGGAGGTGGGGTCGATTGGTATTTCTTCTCTGCTTGACCCTTCTATAACCTGAGCACTCAGACGAGTCCCAGTTGTTTTATATGGCTGAATTGACCAGAGCAATGGCGCTTGGAAAACTACTGTTGTGGGCTCAATTCTCAGGCCAGTGAGAGGAGCTTTGAAGGGACGATCCATTCTGTTATATGAGGCTTACATTGAAAGAACAAACAAGGCTCTTTTAGGTGATGTCTATCAAACATCTCAACTCCCTTGCCACAGAAGTCGCTGCAGAGCCGCCAAGTGGCCATCACTCACAACAGGATTCAACCTTTGTCTTTCCCCTGGACTGTTGTTTGGGTCTAACAATCCTAAAATGATTTCCCCATGTGACCACTCTGTGTATGCAGTGTTGCACAGTAACACCGTCTGCTAGAGTGATATTGAGCGTGCTTGGGTTTAGTCTGGCCTGTGTTCCTTTGGTGACCTTATAGTCAGACTCCCAGTTGTCAAATTAAATTCTTCACCAGACCATAACAGGAAGCTACTGATGGTGAAGTTATAGAGCTACGTCTCAGCTTAGAAAAGTCCCCAACATTTATCATTCTGTGTAAAACCACTTTTCAAGGTTCTAACACTTTTCAAGGTTCTACCCATGTCCTGTATAGCTCAGGACAGTAATGCTCCTCTACACAGCAAAAGAAAGCTAAACAGAGGTCAACGTTAGAATCCTTGAATTTTCATGAAATAAAACCTATTTGTTCATGCTATTTATTGACCTTTTTTGCAGCAATACCCATTCAATGCATTCTATAATTACCTCTCTATACTCCATAGTTAGCGGTAGAGTCCACCATTCCCACACAAGGTTCAAGTTGCCTAGCTACGCATGAGGGGGTCACAGGAAACGATGCATTCATGGGATTCAGCGTCACTGTTTTTAATTCTCATTTATATCAGCCTCGTTGTTCACTCTCCTACCGCCTGTTCAGACGTCTATCAAATTACTCCTGATGCAAACCGAACACTTGGTTCTGCTGCTGGTTCACATTAAAGGGCCACTGTGTAGGATTTTGGGGGATCTATTAGCAGAAATGGAATACAATATTTTTAATTCATTCAAATCACCTGAACCTAAAAATTGTTGTGTTTTTGTTAGTTTAGAATGAGCCCTTCATATCTACATAGGGAGTGAGTCCTCTCACAGAGTCCGCCATGTTGTTCTGCCATGTTTCTACAGTATCCCAGAACGGATAAACCAAACACTGGCTCTAGAGAGAGTCTTTTTGCATTTTTAGGTTACCTAAAGGCCACCGCAATACACAGACATGCTTGGAAACGGAGGGGTAAGCGGAAGGGTGGTTGGTTCAGTTGGTTGCAATCTGCAATCTCACCACTAGATGCCACTAAATCCTCCACACTAGTCCTTTAAAAGCATTTAATTGGTGAAACATAGGATGGCTTTTATTGTTTTGTTAGCGGTAACCGCTGAAACCTATTGGTGATTAAAAAGGCATCTACAAAACTAGACAGTTGGCCAGTTTTAAATATTGCAATATCGGACCGAGCACAGAGTGAAGTCTGTGCCTGTGCATGTAGGATTGTCTGTGTGTCTGTGTTTATTTGCAAAATATCTTTTTCTTCTTATCATTTTTGGGAAGGAAAATGAAGATTGAATTTGCATTTATTTATGTCAATATATGTCATGTAAAAATGTTATGCATTGACAATTATTTGCAAGTATATGAACAATGAACTCCCCCATACTCTCCATGCTTACTTGTGTGGACAGTACCCTCTGGTCTTTAAACCTCACATACGTGCTTACAGAAGTGTACTCACATGCAATGCGGACGTGTGCCTTCCGGCTTTTGGTGGTTCCAGCGGAGCTCCAGGCCACGCACTGGCACCAGTAATCTTCAGGACCAAACAGCTCCTCCACCTGCTGCCGTGTAATCTCTATACTGGCTTCTCTTACGACCAGACCTGCAGAAGAAAGGACAAGCACTCAGTTGAGATTTCGATTCAAGCTAAAGAAGACTGCCTCAAACAGTAAATGAGTCACGAGTTCCAGTTCACGCTGAGCCACTGATATTCAACAAAAAGTCTATTTAAGCTTATACTCTGGTGTTACGGCTTTTATGTTAGCTTAAGAAGCAAAAGCCAAAGTGGTACACAGTAAATATCTTAGCAAGTAAATAGAAGCGGGGGATGATCATACAATATCTGCAGCTTGTTTACAAACCCAGGTCATTCTACTGAGTAGAGTCACTCCGGATTTAATGTAAACTTTGTGAGATTGTTCCTTTGCACTTCTACCACTTATCTCACTCCGCTCTGCCGATTCCGTCTTTTCTCTGCTGTTTTGAAAGCAGCTCCATGTGAAGAATAAGTGTGAGGTTTTAATAGCTGCACCCAATTGATAGGACTGCAAGAAAGGGAGCAAAGATAGAGGACTGCAGAGGAAAATAGGAAAGGAAGAGCCAGGGATGGACTCAGGAGGAAAATATTGGCGATACAGTATAATAGAGGTTCAGGTCTAACACAGGTGCACAAGCAGGGGAGAAAGAGAAAATTGGGGAAATACATGACAAAGAAAAGGAATAATGAATAAAACAGAAGTAGGGGAGGGAGAAAGGAGGGAATGATGGAGGAAAAGAGAGTGTTAAGCTCACAAACTAGAACGAAAAATGGGAGGAAAATGAGAGAAACGGCAGACTAGTAGAAGTAATGGAGAACAACATGAGAGAGGCACAGTGAGAGGGAAAGAGTGGATGACAGAATAAGAAGTGGGAGAGGGCAATGAAATGTGAAACGTAAAGGAAAAGGAGATAAAAATGGGTTTTAGGTAGAAGTATGTGGGGACTGGGGAGCAGACGGGCAAAATGCTCTGAGAAAAGATCTTGGCAGTTTATTTCAGGTTCAGCGGTGTTACAAAGACCCAAGCAACAATCTCTATGGGGCTCCACAAATCTGACTTGGGCCTATTAGTTACAAAGACTCTCAGTAAGTTCCTGCCACCACAGAAATTGAGAGACAGTTAAAGTAAGCATGCCAGCCTAAAGGCAAAGGGGACCGAGGAGAAGGCAAAAAGTGAAATCCAGTGAGCAGGTCTGTGGCGGACCAAAGGCCATTAATGGCCGGCAAGAGAATTAAAGAGAAACCCAGGAGTGCAAAGAGTAAGAAAGGCAACAAAAGCTTTTGTGGAAGCTAGCTGGGAGATGGGGAGACATGGCTTTTGAGTTGGAAAAAAAAAAAGTCAAGATTGATAAGAAGGGAGACGAAGATGGAAGAGATGGAAAGTAAAAGAGGGAACTTGGAAGCAATGGCAATTCAAATAGCATTGATGGCACAAAGGGCAAAGTAAGGCAGCGAGTAAAAAGCTTGTGGAAGGTACTGCTGGCACAACAAGGGATAATAGTCAGTGGGGGAGGAGGTGAGAAAGCTATAAGGGCAAAGAGCAAAGACGGTATAAAAAACTAGTGTGAATACCAGCGCTCGAGCAAGCTCGCAAACAAGGGAGATTGTTATGGCTTCGCAGCTTAAAACAAAATGGGCAAGGGACACAGCGAGAGAGGTAGAGGCTAAGAAAATGGCAGCTAAAGTGGCAATTATAACCAGCAAGCAACCCACGACTAAAGCTGGAACTACTAGTAGGCAGGCAGTCGCAATGAGCAGAAACAACAGAGTGGGGACAAAAAGGGACAGGGAGGAGGTGGACACCAGTGGGCATGCTACTGCCGGAGTAATGAGGGGAAGTAAGGCAATTAAAGTGAATGGCTAAAATGAGCCAGAGAGCTAGTTATGGCAAATGGACTCAAACTAATGCAAAAGAAGCATGTGGGATGGGACATGAATGGGACTATGGGATTTGGGGACACAGTATGAGGTAAAGAGTTTGTGCTGAAGACAAATAAATGGAAAACATATGCACATTTAAAGGTTTTGCATCACTGAACATGTGGCTTAGTAAGCTGAAGATCAGTAAAATGTTATTAAATCACTGGAGCAGTTTAAGCATTATAGCTGATAAATACATTGTATACTTTGCACTGAAATAAACAGACATGCATGCAGCAAAGCTGGGAGATTGCAGAAAACGCAGAATGAATTAACACCCAGAATCACATGTGCACAATGAAAAATCTGAAAAAAAGAAATCTCAAAGTAGGAACAAGTTTATTTCAGTTTAAAACTACAGATATAAGACTTGCTTTGTGAATAATGCAGCAGCATATGGGACAGTGGCTGCACCTCAGGTATTCCGACTGAAAAACTGCAGCTGACTTACTTTCTCCCAGCAGAGGACTGAAGAAAGCTGTGCCAGATTACTTTTACAGTATAGCTTTGTGATGCACTTATAGTACGCCTTCGAAAATATAGTCAAGTTTTACACCTCGCCCTTGCACTCAGTTAATTAATCTTTAAATGCCAAAAAGCTACAGCACAGAAAAAGCATCTTTAAAAATCCAGTATTATCACTCCAAAATAAATGTGGATTGGCTCATCTTCAGCATTAATTTAACAGCTCTTGTGTAGGCTATAAAGAGAAAACATTATGTTATTACTTAGCTATGGATGTTAAGTCTGCACCCAACGCAGTATTGAGTGATGTCGTTGATCATATGTAGTTCATGTGTGGTCATCTGTGCCACAATTTCTACTAACTTAGGTTCCATTCTCCCATTTATAAACTATATTATGCTTTTATAAAACGGTAATCAAGTAACGTTATGACAATATGAAAGTTCTAGACACATTCCGATGCTTTTTATTAACAAATAATAATGTTCCCAATAAAATAGGCTCTCTTGCCTGCAGCATGGATGTATAAGGAGAGCCTGCAACATACCGAGGCGGTTATTAGAACGGTGGTTGCTAGGGAACATACTGGCAGCTAGCATATTACTTTTTCATCAAATACTAGCATTATATCCAACTCTTTCTTTGACTCTTGACTTACATTATTGTATGTTGCCAGTTTATTGTGCAACCACTGAAAAACTGTCCAGCATCAGTAGAACGACTTTGATAACTGTTTGTAACGTTACTAGTCTTGCCTTTTTGTTGTTAGGTGGAGGTGTGTTGCTTGGCGTGGCGAGGATGTTGCTCCACTTTTCTCTTGTGTTAACCACAGACCTTATTTCATGCATCTAACTAAAAACATATTAAAAAAAAAACATTGACTTCCAGACGAGGGAACTGGAAGTCCTCAAATACTAACTCATTTCCGGGTTTTAGGATTCATTCCTGTAGCACTCTATGATATTTACAGTTCACCCCTACAAGTATGACCACAAAAGTGTTTCGTTGCCCCCAAACAGTTTTTAATTGGCAAGGTAATTCAGTTTTTGTCATGGTGAACAAAGGCAGTATTGCATTAGTTTGAGGACTGCAGCATGCAGTTAGGGATGTCAGCGGGTGAATTAGGGGTAAACCAGGATGAGTGTTGCAAGGTATTGCGTATTGAAACAGAGATATTAGTTCAAGGACACAACAGAGCAGAGAGGGTTACAGGGATATGAGAAAACCGACAGAAAGAAGGAAAACAAAACAAGAACAGGACATATATAGAGTGAAACAGAGAGCATCAGGGAGAGCTGAGTTGGTTTCACAGCGGGGGAAATCAATGGTTGTGATGATGAAATGTGTTCAATTTCTCTGTGAGGCTGAAGCCAAAAAGATACACCAGTCTGACACTGCCAGCTTAGCGTGGATGGAAGGCCAAAACGGGAGGAGCTGTCAAATGAGCCAAAATGCACTGAAGACAACCTTTAACGGTCAGCTTCAGAAACCTGATGAGTCAGATTTTATTAAACATCATCCAAACACCCTATTTTTTTAATCAGGAATTAGAGAAAACTGGATAACGCTGCTGGAGATCTCTCTGGGAGAAAAACCTGATTTCTTAGCCATGTACTGTATACATGTAACTGGTTTCTAATGAGTTATGCGCACGTGCAAAGACTTCCAACAAGGGGACGTATCACTATGAACAGCCCCGTCTCCAAAAAATCGTATTCCCATCTGCGCATTTTGTCGCAGATTACGATTGTCTTTGATTCACAAATACGTCTGTAATAGATCATGACTAGAAGGTAGCCCGCAAATTGCGAAATCTGGCAAAAGCAAGCAAAAACTCTCCTGAGGCTCATTGCCCGACAACCTATCCTAACCTTAATTATTTGAAGTCAATGCCATCTCACCATCTCAACCATCTCACGAGTTTCCCAACTCATGGGTTACCTCTCTAGACAGGATCCGCAGACAGCTGCAGCAAGTGACGCAGTTATACGAGCAATGCGCAGGTAACGTACTATATCGAGCGACCATTAATGATAGTTGCGTGGTACAATAACGAGTATAAAAAGTGAGAAAGTCCACTACTGGTGGGCGGGCGGGAGAGGTGGTGGATGGGTCCAACAAACACAGGACTTTCCCCCAGGAGACCGCTGTACATGTCTCATGTGAATCAAAATGTCAACGTTCACTTACATAGTCATTTTAAGCCGAACCATGATGTTTGTACTAAACCTAACCCAGTAGTTTTGTTGCTTAACTAAGTAGTGTTTTTTGATTTGTTTACAACATTAACCATGTATCTAAAACTAACCACGACCATAATCTGGGAGAAAATATGTTTCACTCAAAACGTAATTGAGAATGCAGTTTAGTTGTATGGGAACGTAATTGTAGGAGACAGGGTTGGCTGTGAAAGCAGTGCAGAGAGATGAACTGGAACATCATTTCTCTTGGCGACACATCCCTGTATCCAAAAGGGTTAAATCCAACATCTAAGTAAAGCAAGAAACTGAAATAAACAGGTATAGATATATTGGTTTCCATCATTTGTGAAATGCAGGTACATTTGCATGTAAGAGAAAACGACAGAGCCTGTTCTCTCACTGCGTCGTCAGTGCTAATGCTCCAACCAATAAAAGGAAAAGGAAAACCAATGTAGGACACCGATGACATTTTGGCATGAAATATTACATTTAATGTTAATTCAACATAAACATATCTGCCTTTGTGGAGGAATACATTAGTTTTGAGTTCCACTGTGTTTACATGAAAATTAATGTAATTGGATGCTAGAAGGAACGTCATACGGTTAAATATAATATTTCATCCTACAGTGTCAGCTGTGTGTTTTCATGTCAGCTGGAGACTAAAAGTAAGTGCGAAAATTCATAACAGAAAAAAAAGTATGCCCAAACTTTTCACAAATTGACACCTATCTACATCCTCCATGATTCCCTTGTTTTCCTTCAGTGTCATGTCAATATAAAAGTATGTCAAACAAACAAACAAAAAAGTGTGAATAGACAAGAAGACAAAGATAGATGTCACTGGATCTGAAGTTGTGCTGTTGAAACCAGTAAAGCCCCAGTTGTTTCCATTGTTTGGTAATGTGAAGCTCACGAAGCTAGTGTTGCCGGGCAGAGACCAACTGAATTACCTGAGGCTTAAAAAGTCCCAGATCACTCGGTGTCTTATTTTGTTTAGATACAGTGCTTAGAGCATTCATATCGTTCTCTTAAGAGAAGACAAGCGTGGAATTGTGGGTCTCTGTAGCATGACAGTGCTTCACATCAACAAAACCACTGCTGTCAGCCGAGGGAGGTGAGGGGAAAGAGGTAGATGAAAAATGGAAGACGAGTATCAAGACGAGTGGATACTGTCACAAACATTTCTATCAATCACAAAACTGCACACAACCCCAGAATATTTCTCTTAGTCCTAAAGTGTCAATTCTTATAACAAAGTTTACTTGTCAGCTGGGGAGTAAAAGTACAAGTGTGGGTGAATGTGCTTTGTCAGATCTGGACTTTTTTATCTGACAAATGGGAACTAAGGGAGTAAACATGCATAAAAAAACTGATTTGGACAGCTTGGAGAGTGGAGATACAAAAAATCATATTTCATCTCTGTGGGTATATACGTAGCTGTTTGTCATACTATACATGTCCACAAAAAATGTACCTCTTACTAAATGTTAAGGCGGTGTATTGGCAAGGATCTGGTGATACGATACTTAACATGATACAGGGGCTACGATTCAATATATTGCGATTAGGGCTGTCAAAGTTAACGCAACGATAATAACAGTTTTAAAGCTAAAGTGAAGATACTGGCATCATATGAAACTATAAACTATAATACCTAAGGAATCCATTGGTGCCAACCATGTTACACTAGCTTCACGTGAAGGAGGCTAAATAACGCTCTAAACTTACACTAAATTGTGGCAAAGAAAAAGAGCCACAGCCATTTTCAAAGGGGTCCCTTGACCTCTGACCTCAAGATATGTGAATGAAAATGGGTTCAGCTGTTGTTGGGCTTGGGTTTGCCATGTTATGATTTGAGTATATTTTTTATGCTAAATGCAGTACCTGTGAGGGTTTATTGGACAATATTTGTCATTGTTTTGTGTTGCTAATTGATTTCCAATAATAAATATATACATACATTTGCATAAAGCAAGCATATTTGCTCACACCCATGTTGATAAGAGTATTAAAAACTTGACAAATTTCCCTTTAAGGTACATTTTGAACAGATACAAAATTGTGTGATTAATTTGTGATTAATCGTGATTATCGAATAATATAAGAATCAACCTGAACTCTAATTGCAATATATTGTAATACTGTAGGAAAGGTGAAGAACTGTGATTTTTTAAATCTAGGAACACTGTCATGGTATAAAGAACACACTGCCATATGCATAAAATTGGAGTAAAAAAAGTTACTTTTTTATGCAACCAGAACAGTGGGATCTGCATTTATCACAGTCCCTGTAACATCCAACATCATAGCACTACTTTAGGAGGGCGCATACACTGAGAGGTTTCATCTCTTTGAAAATGAAATAAAGCATTGAATGAGTTAATCTTTGGATGTAAATGATTAATTAAAAATCAATAGTGTTTTTGATAATCATAAAACATAAAATCACTATACTCAATATTTTCTTACACCCCTACTAAATGTGATGTAGTGGTTTAAGCATGGTCCACACAACATGTAGGTTTCTTTTTTGCAGAGAATTTATACCAGAAAGTAGCTCTGAAAAATGTATCTTTACTACAGAAATGTTTGGATAATAACTTTGCATTCATCGATATTCTTAGATTTCTTATTGCTTACCATAACTCCATTTTCAGCAGAGTTGCCATGTCCACAAATATCTACAATCAACCTACTTGATAAACTGTCATAATACCCAATATTAATTGATGGATAAAACTGCATAAATAAGACCCAGATTATAAAGGAAAACACATAATGTTCCTTTAAATGCACCACTCAGAACAAGTTTGGAGAATTTTGTTTACAACAGCCATGACTGTATTTGTCAGAGCACAAATAAAAGCGATGTATCAGCAGAAGCGTAAACACGGGAGTTTTTCATGTTATCAAATCTGGAGAAATGGTGGAGGAGAAAACAGATGATGATAAGCAGCTTTTCCACAGAAGTGACAAGGAAAGCGGAAAAGCATGTTTTCTAAAAATGGATTTACACCAGAATAACAAAAAGCAGACAAATGCTGAGTCAATCTACACAATGTCAACAAATTAACAGGCTTGTTGTAATTAACTGGATTTGTTCTTAATTAGAAACATTTACAAACATATCTTTGTGTTGTTACATATGGCAATGTCAGCCATTTGATTTAACGTTGTCATAATTTGACTCGGACAATGCAATGGGAACAAAATAGTCTGGTGGCCATGTCGTCAATTAAAAGCCAAAAGATGTGTTTCCTGCCATTTCCACATTTCCCTCGCTGTTAAACCCACTCAGTCTCTTTGTCATATATTGTTTTCCGTTTCCCTCTGTCTAGCTATCTCCCACTGTGCTTTGACAGAAATACGTAGATGAAGAAAACAGACACAAACAGTAATGGCACAGCCAAAAGTGTGAAATCTTGATGTTTTTGAATGAGATGAACCAGAGATGGAAAGAAAAAAGCTGGAGAAGCATACATATGAAAGAAAGCCAGTGAGCCAGAGACGGGGGTTTTGAGGCTAAATAGTTTAGAAAACGAAAGCGATAAGGGAACAGGGGGAGAAGCACTCAAAAGCTTTGTGGTGTTTAAATGTGATCAGTGACAGGTCAAACAGACAGGCCTTCAGGGAAAAGAAACAGAGGATACAGGAAAAAGTCAACGCCAGCTATTATTAATTCATCAGTGCCACGGAGGGAGAGAGCCTGACAAAAGACAAAGGCTTGAGGTCAGAATAGATACATCCAGGGGATGGAAAAAAATAACACAAACAGCCCTGCAACAAATAGATTTGTGAAGTGCAGAATGTTTTGTTGCATGTTATTGTTTTCTCTCCTCTATGTAAATGATACATCAAGAGACTCAAGTTTGGGTCTCCGTTTTCACAAACATCTGCTCAGCTCAAGTGTTTGAGAGCCGCTCACTGAATGCCGACCAGCTCCAGGGATGTTGTTCAGTAACTGACCCGGCGCTATGACCTACCACCTGCGGAGGAGCTGCAAGTGAAAACACTATTTCCCTACAGGGATTACTAATTCAGGCTCTGTAGCTTCACCACCAACCTTATATAGTGACTGCTGCTACCTTACTATAGCCACTACTTTAATAACCAGCAAATGTGTTGAATGCCAAATATATTTCACAAAGAAAAAATGCAGGGATCACATGGGTGTATACCATTTATTAAATATTTGTGTAAAACTTAAAGGTCCAGTATGATAAAGCTTTTTTAATAGAAAGTAAGTCTGAATTATGTGTTATGTTAATAGTTACATGCTGCTCAAAGGCTGATAGGGGGACAAATTAAAGGAAAAGTTTAGGAAAAAAATTCAACATAATAAATAGAGAGTAGATGCTTCCATACAGGGATGAGACATCACTGAATGGTTTGATAAGCAGGAACAAAATGTAAATCATAAGCTATGGCCTTCATAGTCACCAGGGGCTGGTTTCAAAAAAATAATTTAGGGAGTTTTCACAGGCCAACATTTAGTCTGTTTTAAACAAACTCTGGTGCGGTTAGTTTGGGCAGTTGTGAAATCAGTAATCATACTCTGGTGCGGACCAAAACAACCTTGGAAACAGTCCGAGACAACCTCTCGCAAACGGTCTCCAACTGCTTCCAAGCGAACCAAAACGCAGGCTGCCTGTGCGGGCATTTGTTGAGATAGACACAGGTTAACAACAGGTTAACAGACAGGAGGACTGACCTGTGCTTCTGCTGAAGCCTGATGTGTGCTTGACAGAGAGAATATACAGTATACGCTAAATAAAGTCCACAAAAATAGTGACGTGAAGTCATTTGAGATAAACTGGATTAGGGATTTGTGCACACAGCAGATCAGTGCCGAGTCAAAGTGAAAAAACTCAGACAGAAATAGATGACGAAAAAGACCAATTCGCCACTCAGCAAATTTCTTTTTTTACTTTGTCTGCTTTAATTTGTGCACTGTGAAACTGAACCAGATTAAATAGAAAATGAACCAGAAGTATAAATTTCACTCTGATTCGGACTAGCCAAAAGGACTATGACTTGTGAAAGATAGATTAGTCCAATTCAAGTTGGAGGGTTTCACAAAAATCAAGACTGGCTTATTTTAAGCCTCCCCCCAGGCTAACTCAGGACAAAGAGCCATGTTTCCATGGTAACAATCAGTGGCACCTGCTGACCAGTGGCACAAAATGATAACAAAAGAGGAAAACACAGCTCATAATTTGCTAATATTGTGGAGCAGGTAAAGAGAAGGGGAAGAGTTTTTAGAGACTGCTGTGAGGACAGACATTTTTTTCGTTTTCATTTGCCCGAGGAGAAAAGACTGACGAGTTAGCAGAAGTACTGACCCTGCCACATAAAGAAACTACAGCATCTCCGCTCTGCTAAAGGTCTGTTGTATTCTTCTGGAATAGTTTTGTATTTTTACACTTGAACATTTCGAGTAAAATGTCCCTGCAATAGTTGTTAAACATTTTCTGCAAGTATCTAAACTGTATATAAGAACTGAACAAAGTTGCCGTGACGTCACCCATTGATTTGTGGACTGCGGTTTTGTCTCTAATTCAACATTTTGACCGTCGCCAACTTAGTTTTTTGCAACCATAAGTGACACTAGAGGGTAGAGCTATGTACAACCGAACACTGAAGAAGACAATTTTTAGCCGACTAAAATGTTACAATTAACTTCCTTGAAGTGAAAACACACTGTGAAAGGGTTAAAGTTCTACGACGAAAACACAGACAATTCCCAGACCGGACATTGGCGTGGTAGCGACTTGTCAATCACAAGGTAGCCACGCCATAAAGCATACCCTGCTTTATGGTCTATTTGAATCTAAATGGGACCATAATTTACTAAATGAACATCATGATGTATTAAAGAAGACTTGAAACTAGCGATTCAGACCATAAACTCATGTTTACAATGTTTACTGAGGTAATAAATCAAGTGAGAAGTATTGGCTCATTTTCTCATAGACTTCTATAAAATCAGACTTCTTTTTGCAACCAGACGAGTCGCCCCCTCCTGGCTTTTAGAAATAATGCAAGTTTAAGGCACTTCACTGGCTTCACTTTTCAGAACTGGAGGTTGCCACTTAGCTTGAATGAACGGAGTTGAGCGGTTTGATACTGTTGCTGCTGGATCAGCCATGTTTTTTCCAAAGTCTTAATTTACCCAGAATTCATAACAAATCAGTCCTACTTCAGATAGTCCAGACTAGACAGCTTTGTGCAAAAAAATGTAGCCATCTATCTGAAGTAGATCTAAGCTACAGTCAGTCTATATTCCTGAAACCGGCCCAAGATACATAGTATGCAAGCACAACATTGATCAAATGTAACATAAATATGCAAAACCAAAATCACGCAGCTTTCAGTTGAGTCAGATATTTAGAAATGCATTTTGCAGCCAGTACTCAAGATCTGAGGACATGGCATGTTACATTACCTGAGGGCCCTCATATAAATGATTACATAAATATTATTAGACAAGAGAGCGAGAGACGGAGACAAAAAGGCGGAAACAACATTGACAGAGTGAAAATGACAACAGGATGAGAGGCATTGTGAGAGAGGAGGAGAGCAAAGGTTGACTGAGTTCTTCGTCTACGGAGGGAAATCATCCAGGACATCGACAGAACAGAGTCACCGGTCTGTGACCAATTGAAGACACTCAACGGGTACAGTAGACTGTGCGTGTACACATGTGTATGTGTTCGCTCTCTTAATGGCTCCCACAATGACATTGATTGATCATCACAGTCCCTTCTGGTCCATGTTTGACTACCTCTCCTGTGTGTGTGTGTGTGTATGTATAAATGTGAATGGTCAGTGAGCGTAGAGGCAGTGAAGCGGGACATTCCAGGAGATTACATGAGAAAACGTCTACTTCAAATAAACACACAATCAGTCACACAAACAAACATAAGTGCATTTTCAGATACAGTACACACACCAAATGAAAAACGATCTTTCACGTAAACACGCAATTGGCCAATAAACACAGTTGTATATACGCACAAAATTGATACAAACACAAACACAGCTTGCATATCAGGAGTCACCGACATACAAGCTAATTGACCTCCTTTATAAATCTTGATGGTTGTTAATAATTGAAATCGAACAACCTCAGTATAAGAGAGAGGGAGAGACAGATAGAAAGAGACAGAGAAAAGGAGCAAAAGAGATGGGAGGAGGAGGAAAAAGGTGAGAGCTTTAGCTAGGGAAGAATGTAGAGGAGAGTGGGAGTGATGCCAGAAAGAGGAAGAGTGGAGAAGAGAAACATTAGGAGGAAGAGAAAGGAGGAAAAGACGAGAGGAAATCAATACGAGTGAGATGGCAGCAAAGGAGGGAAAGAGGTCACAAATCACCCAAGCCAATACTGTGTGTGCCAATAACGTACGTGTGTGTGTGTGTGCATGTGTAGGTGTGAAGTCACAGGTCAGTGCTAGCAGACTAATAACCATTCACACTTTGGCTAATGGAGACAAAGTAAGTAACCTAGTACACAATATGTCATTAGCACTCTTCAAGGCTAATGGAGATATACGGAGGTCGTACGCACGTTGCTTAGAAATGCCCTTCACAATAAGATATGCAATCTAGACAAATTATGCCGGTTCTCACCTTAAGTCACATTAATTCAGAAGATAATGGTAAGCATGTTTAAGCACATGTCACTGCTAATAATGCTACTGTATTAAAGTGGCTCTCTGGAGGAGGGCACGCTGCTTTTTGTTGTTTTGTTTTAAGTACTTGATTAAATGTTTCTTTCCCTCTTTGGCTCGGGTGCAGGGAGGGGGCGGGTTAGAGCGGAGACCTCAGCGGCAGGTCGAGTTAGCTATAAGGAAACTGTGACAGGCAGTGGAGCTGTTTAGGGAATCAAGCCCGTTCCACCCAGTTGGAAAGTGACCTCAGTAACCCCCTAACCATCCCACTGCCCCCTCCCCACTCCACCC
>CAKALG010015884.1:0-20145 GCA_916700815.1 Helicolenus hilgendorfi
GTCAGTACTATCTATTTTCTGGTCTGTGGTGCTCGAGGGGTGTAGTTTGTCTGTGTGTTTTCAGGTGTCCTGTTAATGATATTTTGTAAATAGCCTTAATTGGAATTTCTGAATGACTACGTCGAAATGTCAGAATTTCAGTTAGAACGAATCTCTCGTGTCCAGTGTGTCATCCTGGTTTTAAGGGTTATGGAGAGCAATGAGCGAGCAATGAATCTGGGACAACCTGTTGGATCTTTTTTATTTGTTTTTCCCCCTCTTCACAGTCACTTAGTTGCTCCAGTGTATCTCCTCAGCAGTTGAAAAAATATAGTAGCAATAGCATTGGATGTTAATAATGTAAATTATAATGAGAAACCTACTACCTGGTGTACAAAAATACATTTCATGGCCTTTTGCCCTTTTCTATGTTTTTCCTCAGGTACGGGGATAGTTACCAGTGTGCCTTCTGATGCTCCTGATGACATCGCTGCTCTCAGAGACATCAAGAAAAAACAGGTGAGGTTACAAACCATTAAACATTTCTACTGTGCTACCATTCAGGACGGCATTTATACCTCAAATGAAGTCTGCTGCAGAGAAACAGAAACAGAGCCCATCTGAAACTTAAGGTTTAAGTGCGCTTTGGATATGATGTAACACATTGTGCTACTAAATTAGGACAAATTGTGACCATTAAAAGACGCATCCATTGTTTAAGCATACACGACCGTTTGCATTTGATCATTGTGGCTCTAAATGTTTGGATTTCCAACAGGCTCTACGGGAGAAGTATGGAATTGAGGACAAGATGGTGTTGCCTTTTGAGCCGGTAAGATGATCTGTTTGGTTTCAGTCAAGTTGCATTGAACAAATTCAGTCCGAGTTGCTTAATGTAGTGCGTGTTTGTATGCACATGTCAGATCCCCATCATAGAGATACCGGGCTTCGGGAACCTATCCGCTCCTCTGGTGTGTGATGAGCTGAAGATCCAGAGCCAGAATGACAAGGAGAAGCTGGCTGAAGCCAAGGAGAAAGTGTACCTGAAGGGATTTTACGAAGGGGTGAGTCGACTCAGTGGTTAATAAATTAAAAACAACTGCATAGGTCAGCAAAACGCAACCCCTCTGTGAATTGAACTTTATGTTTGCAGCTTGTATGATTTCTCTCCAAGACACAAACCAAGTGATTCAGGCTAGACTAAATTATTAATTGACTGACTATTGGCTACGTGTTGCCCTCAGTTTGGTTTTTGTATACTATTGAAAAACTGCATAACAGCAAGCATTTGTACAACATGACACAGAGACGGGGCATAAAATTTTAATTTTTTTGTTAAGCCTATTTCTTCCTGTCACAACATTATGACATGAGTCATGTACAAATTCAGCTGCCTTCACTGTCAGCAGATTGTAAATTTAAATTAAATAAGAATTTAAATATAAGCACCGCAAGGGGCCACTCAACAGCACATCAAACAGGACGTATTTCATATGTGTACACTGAGTACGCATCACCCCACTGAGCAGTTTATGATAATTTGTGATTGTCGAATGCACTGCAGAGACATGACCCACTTCTTGTTGAATGGACTGTCAGAATTGTGGAAGACTCGCGTCGGCAGCATGAATGAAATGTCTCTGTGAATGAATTCCTGTCTCAGATCATGCTGGTTGACGGCTACAAGGGGCAGAAGGTCCAGGATGTCAAAAAACCCATCCAGAAGATGATGATTGAGAGGGTAAGACATTCTTTGTTTCTAATGCAAAAAAAGTACATTCAAATAAAATAACATGAGGTTCAACAGATTTAAATTCTGAATCCTGGATTGTGTTTGGTTTGGTTTCTTATGTCTGTGTGCACTGTATCTTAGGGCGCTTTCATAAGCCATAGTCTGTTTTGGCTAATTTGAATCAAAGTGAAATTGAAACTTTTGGTTTGTTTACTATTTAGTCTGGTTCGGTTTCACAGTGAACAAATGAAAAAATTACTTTGCTGAAGGCTGTGTACAAAGGACCAGGGCTGATGCTTTTTTCACTATGACTCAGTACTGTGCGCACAAATCCCTTTTCCTCCAATTTATCTCGAATGACTTTATAAACGACACTATTTTTGGACTTTATTTAACATATTCTTTATATTCTCCTCGGCCTAGATGTAGCAAACATCGGACTTCTGCAGAAGTTCAAGTCAGTCCTCTCCCACTCATGTTAACCTGTCGTTTACCTGTGTCCATCTCAACAAATGCCCGCGCAGGTAGCCCATAAACCCCTGCGGGTTCACTTCCTGCAGTTGGGTCGGATTATGTTCTCACTGCAATCAAACCGCTCCACAGTTCGCTTGGAAGCGGTTGTTTTGGTCCGCACCAGAGTACGTGTTCACAACCGCCCAAACGAACCGCACCAGAGTTCCATTAAAACAGACTAAAAGTTGGCTTGTGAAAGCGCCCCTAGAGTTCATTACATGCCATGTATGACAGATGTTTGATCTATATTTACCTGTAATGATGTTGGCTCTGTACCAATTTATCACAGGGCGAGGCCATGATCTACATGGAGCCAGAAAAACAGGTCATGTCGCGTTCAGCTGACGAGTGTGTGGTGGCTCACTGTGACCAGTGGTGAGTGTCACATGAATTCTGAATGCAAAAATCTGTATACTATGAAGCCTAAAGTGTGTTTATTTGTAACAGGAAGGAATTATCAGAGTGGATCTAAAGCTGCATGGCAGTGTGATTAGAAGCTAGGGGAAAATGAGTTAATATAAACATTATTTTTTCTTGTGAAGTTGCTTTTTTTGTTAAATAGGATCATGCTGATAACAAAACTTTGAATAAATGATGCCTATACATGGCCATTTCCCGATTAAAAATGGTCTTTATTTTCAAGAGTGTAATGTCTCATACCATTTGGGCTTTCTTTGATTTGCGGTATGCTAATGTTATGTGTCTTTTAGGTATTTGGACTACGGGGATGCAGAGTGGAAGCAGCAGGCCAATGAAGCCCTCAAGTCTTTGGAGACGTAAGACACAGACCTCTGACTTACCAAACTCTCTTCTCTGTCATATTTATCTCTGTGCAGTGTTTGTCCGTGCTGAGGAGGGCTCTTGTGACGGTTTAGACAATCTAGTATGGAGTGTAGAAAATTAATTTGATTACTTTATTGCCTTTTACTATCATACTGACATCAAATCTTATCATACCAAAGTCTGCATCTACTTTATTGATCTCTATTTTGCACAACACTCCACAGATTCTGTGACGAGACCAGGAGAAACTTTGAGGCAACGTTGGCCTGGCTACAGGAGCACGCCTGCTCTCGTACCTACGGACTTGGTAAGCGTTTGTCTCCATGGTTTGTGTGTCTGTGTGTGAATGATTGTGTCAGGACTGCAGTCGCTATTAATATAGGTGACATATACAACTCTGTTGCTGCTATCATTGCTGCATCTTTCAAAAGTAATATTGTGTCTTGTATTGAGATTAAATGTACCACCCTGCCAAAGATGAACAGGACTTTTTTTTAACTAGTGTATGACTGATGTTTTTGGTCTCTAGATGGAGACAGAGGACTGATGATAAAGCTCCTACCAAATGTCAGCCTTTCTGTTCATACAGTCAGGAATAGATGCAGACTGAGGGCCAGCTGGCATACAGTACAGTCTATGCCTGTTGTAGAAATCTCCCCACACATTTTCAGAATATGAAGCACAAAGTTTCACCAACCAGCATACCAGACAGGCAGTCTCACTTGTGGAAGCAAAAAATACTACATACCAATACTACTATTTTCCTCAACAAACATAGTTCATACACTGAAAGCTCAGAAGTAAAGATGCAAATGAAGTTTTTGATTTAAGTGATCACTGAGAAAAGATATGTAGATTCTGTTTTTCATGCAGAGAAACCCATGAGCCATAGACGGACTGTACCCCAGTCACAAAGTATACACTGTGTAAATGATTCTTGGATGTTAATGAAAATAATTTAAAAACATTTTAATTAATTTGTCATATATTGTGTTTTTTATTTTTAAAATTCCAATTACTGAAAAATAGGGTGTGCAAGAATAGGTGCATTTATTTTCTATTTTATTTTATTAACATTTCATATATAACGTTGCTCAGATCTCATATTTATGTAGCTACTGCTTGTGAAAATGGATTACTACTCAAGCTTGCAGTAATTCTGTATTGTTAACCATTGAATGCTGGTAAAAGATCTCAATAGGAGCTCACTGGAAATACAAAAACATGAGCTGAGTGCATTTGAGGCTGATTGAGTAGTCCCCCCCCCTCCCCCGCACACACTCCTAAAAATTACCAAAATTAAAATTTGAGGAAAAGCAGCAAATCAGTGAGTGAAAAAATGAGTTGTTGGTGTCTGTCAGAGCAGCAGGTTGAGTTAAGTTTTAGTTTAGTTTATTTCACAATAAAAGATTTACTTCTTAGCTTGTTTGCCAAGGATTACACAATGGAGCCTAGGACTTATTCCATTGTGTTAGTGTTTTTCTTGGCACTAGAATGTAACCAGCTTGACAAGATGGCAAATGCAACAAAAGATTGTGTCAGCTCAGAGGAGACAACAATTGTCTTTCTTAATAATTGTGTGTCTCTTTTGCTTTCTCTCCCATGGTTGTGTGTCTTTCTTTGTCTCTGTGTTTGTGGTTGTGTGTTTGTGTGTGTGTGTGTGTGTGTGTGTGTGTGTGTGTGTGTATATACCTCCTGGTTACCATAGGAACGCGACTGCCTTGGGACGAGCAGTGGCTGATTGAGTCACTATCGGACTCCACCATCTACATGGCTTACTACACCGTAGCCCACCTCCTCCAGGGAGGCGTGCTCAACGGACAGGGAGCCTCACCACTGGGCATCAAGTATGGACACAACGCGCGCACACACACACACACTCACACACTCACACACATGCCTGCACACTAGAATAAACAAGGATTAAGCCCTAACTGATTCACTCTGTCTACACTCCTTCTCTCGTCCTTCTTTCTCTGCCTTCAAACAACCATAGACATGCTTCTCCGGAGGGAGAAAAGACTCCAGTTTAATAACTAAAAGTAATCATTTCAAATGACAGGTGTTGGCTTTGCAGACAAAGTCGATTTGTCGCTCGGTATTCATCCATGAAATAAAATAAATAGATAAAATGTCCACTCAATGACAAATGCTGCGTTTCAGAAATAGTTTAGAAAAATCAATTCATAGCTCAATGTTCATTTAAGGGGGGCTTTCACAAGCCAACATTTAGTGTATTTTAATCGAACTCTGGTGCGGTTCGTTTGGGCGGTAATTGTACTCTGGTGTGCTGAGCAAAACAACCGGTCCGAGACCGCTTGCGAGAGGTGGTCTCCGACCGTTTCCAAGCGAACCAAAACGCAGTCTGCCTGTGCGGGCATTTGTTGAGATGGACACAGGTAAACGACAGGTTAACATGACTGGGAGAGGACTGACTTGTTTGCTTGATATCTGGGCCAAAAAGAATACACAGAATATACTAAATAAAGTCCACAAAAATAGTGACGTTTTTAAAGTAATTCAAGATCAACTGGGGAAGAAGGGATTTGTGCGCACAGTAGATCAGTGCCAAATCAAAGTGAAAACACTTAGTATATAACACGCAATATATCAATGTCTGCGATTCCCTGCATAGAAGTGGCAGCTCTCGAGACGAAAAAGATAAACTCGCTCCTTCGTGCATGCCCCTCAGCAAATAATATTTTTAAATTTGGTCTGCTTTAATTTGTGCACTGTGAAACCAAACCAGACTAAATAGAAAACTAACCAAAAGTATAAATTTCATTCTGAGTAGCCAAACAGACTATGGCTTGTGAAAGTGCCCCAAGTATCCTCAAATCTCTTCCAGGACTAAGATAAAATGGCAAAGAGGAGTGAAACACTGTCAAATGCCGCATTTAATTATTTCTCTTCACCTTGATTCAACCCAATTCATTCCTCATTTTACCCTTGACCATACTTGTCTCTTTCTTTCACTCCCACAGGCCGGAGCAGATGACCAGAGAGGTTTGGGACTTCATCTTCTTTAAGACGTCTCCTTTCCCCAAGACAGACATCCCTAAAGAGCGTCTACAGAGGCTGAGGAGGGAGTTTGAGTACTGGTACCCTGTGGACGTCCGTGTGTCTGGCAAAGACCTGGTGCCCAACCACCTGTCCTATTACCTGTACAACCATGTGGCTATGTGGCCCAGAGACAAGTGAGTTTGCCTGCTTGATTCACCAGTACAGAGAGTAGGAGCAAATTAACTAGTATTCATAGCATGTTCTATAATTCATAGCATTCAGGCGATTTAAGATCAAAGCAGAGAGTCTGTGTTTGAGGAGAGAAGTGTACATCTTTTAAGCATGATGGTAATTTCATTTATATTAGTGATTATTTGCTCTGTGGAGTTTTTAATTTGGTGGAGTTTCCTACAAGTTTGATGGACTGTTAGATGAATAAATTGACACTTCCATTCCTTACTGACAGTTAGATGAAAAGATTATACAACATATAGTGATTTTATTTTATATTCATTTTTGAAAATAATTTTTATC
The DNA here is from genome assembly GCA_916700815.1 of Helicolenus hilgendorfi. NCBI lineage: Eukaryota > Metazoa > Chordata > Actinopteri > Perciformes > Sebastidae > Helicolenus > Helicolenus hilgendorfi. The sequence goes on from CAKALG010015884.1 coordinate 6,545, forward strand.
ACGGGAGTCTACGAGAGGAATGATTAGTTGCATTAACCATTTATTTAATTAATTAATATGTGATGTTGCATACATTTGTTATATGGAGTTGCATATCAATAATGGAAAAAATACCCTCGTTAATATGATGATGATTTAAACATATCCCCCAGTCTTAATGTGCGTTTGTTCTGCTGTGGAAATGGTACATTTTAAAAAGTGAGCATTGGATTAGGGTTAACTTGGTTATATTGATGATGATAGTAATGAGAACTTTCTCTCTCACAGTGGGAAGTGGCCACAAGCAGTGCGAGCCAATGGACATCTGCTCCTCAACTCTGAAAAGGTGTGTCAAATATTAATGGTGGGAATGGTGAATCTGTATAAATAATTATGAATCTCTTAGTTTGATATTAAAGGGATAGTTCGGGTGTTTTGAAATGGGGTTGTATGAGGTGCCTATCCATAGTCAGTGTATTATTACAGTAGATGACGGTCGGCACGCCTCCAGTTTGGAGAAGCAGACAGGAATTACCGCACGGGAGCAAAGATATATACTGTTGTGGCCAAAACGTATTTAACATTTTAACCTAGGAAAATCAATATCAGTTTAAGTGTACGCTATATTTAGAACATTTTCACCTGCGCTATTGTGTGACTGTATAGGAGCCGAACTAACCAAAGTCAGACAATACCACAAACAAACTACTGTAACCAATCAAGGCAGCTGTATACCAGCAGCTCCCGTGTTCTGTGTGGTAGAATTATTGTTTTTTTCAATGGAGTCTGGTTGCTTTGGCGAGAGCCTAGATAACAGCTTCAGTTCCCCGTCGGAAACATAGACTGTATAGCCTGATGGCAAAGGTAAACCGATGAAAATGTTGTAAATATAGCATACACTTAAACTGATATTGATTATTTTAGGTGGGCCTTTCTTTTAGAAGGCTAAAATACATTTTGCTGTCGCACCCATCAATCAGATACATTGCTTTACTCCCTTGCCCGTGTCGTCTGTCTGCTTCTCCAAACTGGTGGCGTGCTGACTGCCATCTACTGTAGGTAATACACTGAATATGGATAAGTACCTCATACAACCCCACTTCAAAACATCCATTTAAGGTTATAATCTCAGGAGAAAAGGTCTGGTTCCATTTGAATTGGTCTTTTGTCTGCGTTACTGAATCATTGAATAACAATTTTAATATTGTTATATTTTGCTGCAAACCTTTGTATCGAAACACTTCTCTTTATGTGCCAGTAATTAACTGGTGTTGTTTGATGCTGTTAAGAATTTTAATTACTGAATGTGCTGCTGATTTGCCCTTGTTTTTTCTTTTTTGTTGATTTAAACACAGACAGTCTGTGACTCGATGGTTTTATTCCACTCAGCTTTGTAATGAACTTGTGTGGGTGGGCATGCTTGAAAGATTCTGGCTGCTTAACATCTGTTTTTCTGTTCACCAGATGTCCAAATCAACTGGAAACTTCCTCACTCTCTGCCAAGCCATTGACAAGTTCTCAGCAGACGGTACACTCGCTTTCTTTTTGATTTATCTCCCTCCTGTGTTCTGTTTCTTATCGTTTACTCTCTTATCATGTTTTATTGAAACGTGGGAGACAAAACACATCAATTGTTAGAACAGCGTTTTCATAGTGCACAGGCCATTACACTTGATTATACTATAAGCATCTTTTATCCCTTCCTGAAGATAATTAGAAAACACCCCATCTTCATTAGATAGCTGAGGTGTTGTTATTCTATCAATCAGATCCCTTTTACTGCACTGTAAGTAATGAGTGTCTGTATTAACTTATAATGTATGCTTAAATCAAAGTGTAACCTGTAAGGCAGTGTGTATTCAACATGATCTCCCCATCAGAAGCAACTAATTGAGGTCCAGCAGTTTATGATATTATTACTATTAATGTTCCAATCAATTATCATGTATTTGCATGATCGGCCGTCCCTCCGATTTAAAACGAAGGCCTCATGTTTGGACAATTTGAGTCTTGTGTTGTTCTCTTCCATCTATACCAGGTAGGGACATAGATTAACCCTCAGTATACCTCAGGATTAGTCGATCCATCCTTCGTTTTTTGTTTGTTTGTTTTTGTTTGTTATTTCTACCCTCTGTGTTTTTATTTATGTTCTAAAAGAGCTGAATAATAGATAGATGTGTCTGTTGAGTCTCTAGAAGCCGCCCTGCTGTGGCAGTAAAAACAAAAACGTCATGGACTGACAGCAGATAGATGTATTAAGTTGACTTCCTGTCTAAGAGCTTGGAGTGATGTCTGCTGGGTATTTTTTGAAGTTTTCTCAGACTGCAGAATTTTCCTCAAAGCCTCTGAACTTCACCTGGTTGCCGAAGTAGTTTGCAGAAGAGAAAAGAAGCTGTGCTATGTTTAGTGTTTGCATGTGTACCGAACAATTAAGGGCACCCATATTATGGAATATTTAAGTCGAGCAAATTACAAAGGCAACGGTGAGAATGGAGGCATTGGCCATGCAAAGGTTTTTTCTCTGAAACAACTAATCACACGTTATATTGTACCTGTACTTCATGCTGTTTAAACACACCTATACATTTCCTCTCTCAGGTATGCGTCTGGCTCTAGCTGATGCCGGGGACACGGTGGAGGACGCCAACTTTGTGGAGACCATGGCTGACGCTGGCATCCTGCGCCTCTACACCTGGGTGGAGTGGGTGAAGGAGATGATTGCCAACCAGAACAACCTGAGGACAGGACCTGCAGACACGTTCAATGATCGGGTCTTTGCCAGGTAGGTACGGGAATTAATTAAGATGGGGTGATATTGCAGATACCGAGATATATAACTCTCAGAAATGATTTGGGTTATCACATTAAGCAAGGCCATATACTTGGGTTTTGAGATCAAGGAGACGGAGAATACAGAGCTGAATTTCATCTTTGATAACTCAACATCCTTGAACAACGGGGTCTTTGCCATGTCAATGGATGAATGAGCAATAGATATGAGAAGCATGGATTGGCAGTTAAATTAATAAAGAGAAATATGAGCTTGAAATAATGAGTCTATAAAGTGTAAAGTGGGCAAATGCTCACTGTGAGACCCAGATACCAAAGTTTGGAATTGCAACTATCAATTTAGGCCCCGATCAGACAGAGTGCATTTTGCAGGTTGAAAAAGCGAGGTGCACTGCCTTTATTATTGTCTTTTTTAATAATTAGATTATGTTTTCGGGTTGTCTGTCCGTCCGTCTGTATGTACATACGTACAGTATGTATGTCCGGTCCATTCTTGTGGACGTGATATTTCAGGAACGCCTGGAACGAATTTCTTCAAATTTGGCACAAACGTCCACTTGGACTCAAAGATGAACTGATTAGATTTTGGTGGTCAAATGTCAAAGGTCACTGTGACCTCATAAAACACATTTTTGACCATAACTCAAGAATTGACATGCTGATTATGACAATTTCACATAAATGTCTAATAGGATATAATAATTAAGTGATGAGATTTTGGACAGACATGGAAGTAAACTGCAATTTGACTGGTTGGCGGAGGCATACAACTGTGAGGCGGTCATTCTAGTTTTTTGCAGTTTGCTGCTTCCTTTTTTTTACCTTTTCTACCTGATTGTTAAAAGTACACTTTAAGTTAATGAACCGAAATCTCAAGCACCACACTGATTTGCATTTAGGCCTGCCGTTTTGTGTTCAGATCATGATAACTACAGTTGGTAAAGTCATATAGCCCCGGGTATCCAGCAAGAGTCAATGACAAAAAAACGCTAATGACATCGGGCGCTTTTCCACTCTGAGTGGAGTTTTGTTCAACTCGAGTCGTTCAGGGCGCTCCTGCAAAAGCGTGAGGCGCACAGAGCTGCAAAATGTGAGACACTCAGAAACTCGAAAACAGCTCTCAAAACACTTCTTTCTCTTTGAAAACAATTTGAATAAGCCGCCCCAGGCTGCTAAAACATACTCTGCCTGATTAGGGCCTAAGATATTAATCTGTTATAAACATTGTTGTTTAATTTTCAATCAACTTCGCAATGGGTCTACAAATTCTCTCAGCTCTAGTCTATACTGAGCAGAAATACAATAATGATAACATGTTTAGCACTGGTGAGGAACATCGGTTCATGTACAAGGTTTTAAAGTGCAGAGAGATTCATTTGATTGACATTAATGTTGCATTGCAGTGTGAATTTGTTTTTGAAAAAGTGAATGGTAAACTGGCTTCGCAGACTGATGGTAAGGATTTTGTGTCCCGTCTGTCTAGCGAGATGAATGCCGGCATCTTGAAGACGGAGCAGCACTATGACAGGATGATGTACAAGGAGGCTTTGAAGAGTGGCTTCTTTGAGTTCCAGGTAAATAAAATGTCCATTATATAAATGCTCTCTAATGCATATTTAATCATCTGTATGTATTAAAGGGATAGTTCGGGTATTTTGAATTGGGGTTGTATGAGGTACTTATCCATAGTCAGTGTATTACGTACAGTAGATGACAATCGACATGCCCCCAGTTTGGAGAAACAGACAGGAGTACCATCACGGAACCAAAGCAATATACTGCTGTGGACTGGGACGGCAACAAAATGTATTTTAGCCTCCTAAAAGAAAGGCTGACCTAAAAAAAATCAATATCAATTAAAGTGTATGCTATATTTAGAATATTTTCACCGGTTTACCTTGCTTTGAGATAGCTATACAGACTTAGTTTGTACCTCCCTGTTGGTCTACTGTAAGTAATACACTGACTATGGATAAGTACCTAATACATACCAAAAAAAACCGAACTATCCCTTTTAAAGACAAACAAATTGATTAATCTATTAATTGTCAACTATTAAATGAATTGCCTACTTGATAATCAGTTCAAGTATTTTTATTTTATTTTAAGAAAACAAAAAGGTCAAAATTTGAAACTCTGATTCCAGCTTCTTAAATGTGAATAGTGTCTGGTTTCTTTACTCCTCTATAACAGTAAACTCACTATCTTTGAGATGTGGACAAAACGAGACATTTGAGGACGTCATCTTGGGCTTTGAGGCACACTGATCGACATTTTTCACCATTTTCTAACATTTTATAGACCAAAAAACAAATCGATTTAATAAAAAAAATCATCAACAGATTCATTGACAATGAAAATAATCGCTAGTTGCAGCCTTAATTCACTGGATTGAAGATGGTGTCTGGGATAGTTTAGAAATAAAATGATAACATGATGATGTAAACTGTTTTTGTGTTTGTATGCAGGCAGCCAAAGATAAGTACCGTGAGCTTGCTATCGAGGGCATGCACAGAGACCTTGTCTTCCAGTTCATAGAGAGACAAACTCTGCTGCTGGCCCCCATCTGCCCTCACCTTTGTGAGTACACTTGGGGTCTGCTTGGCAAGGTAAGAAAATATGGAGTTGGCATCATAATGTGGGTTTCATGTTCTGAGTTGCCTGTGTGCTCTGACCGTGGGTTCAAATTTGACTCGTCCCGTCTGTCTTTCATGTTTATCTCCGCTTTTATACTTGAAATACTGCGTGAAAGTAACATCCTGTGTTCATTTACATTCACGAATACACCTGGGAACAACAAGCTGAGATAACACACTTCGTGTAGGTCTGCAGTAGTACTTTTCCCGCTGCTCATTTGCGTACATGTCCGCCAGGAGCCTGTCTTCTGACTTTGGGCTTCTCATCAGTATGAAAGGAATGCACACACTGTTGCACGCTCCCAACAGCACAGCAAGACGAGAATATTTTTAACACTCGAATTTATGAATATGAAAGAGTGCCGCTTCTCTGGAGATGTTTTTTTTTCCCGGTTGTCGCTTAGCAACAACAAAAGCCCCACCGCCAGTGTTTTCTCCAATCGTGTTCAGCACCGCTAGCTAAAGAGCTAAGAGGCACTCAGTGGACACGGTGGTACACACATGTCAGTCTGGCATTCTTACACACAGTTAATATGGTGCATGCCTAGTTTTGTTATTTTGTTCTCCACAGGCATGCATTTACAGCAGTCTTTCCCCTCTCATCCCTGATAGACCGGTTCTCTGATGAAGGCATCGTGGCCTGTGGCGGGTCCAGTAGACGAGGTTCTGATCCGTTCCTCTCAGTACCTGATGGAGACCGCACACGACCTCCGACTGAGACTCAAAGCGTACATGCAGCCCCCCAAAAGCAAAGTAAGAAATGTGTCGGTGTTGTTTCACATGCTTCACTGCCACTGTACTTTACTGCTGTAATGGCTTTTTTAAAGTAATTCTGAAAATGAATATTGATTTCAGAATTGATTTGCTTTCCTTTTTAAATAGTTTTTATGAAATCCAACACTTGTCTCAAAGTGCGTTAAGTTTGGTAATTAAATCGGAGGCAGCGTTGTGTCAGAATCTTTTCTCCCTCAGGTGTTGTTTAACAGTTTTATGGTTGTTTGATGAGGAGCACAATGAGGCAGAAAATCATGAAAACAGCTTGAAAATATGTAAAGTAGAGTTTAGGTTCAATAGCATTTTATCATATCTGAAGCCAGTATACAATCTGTTCAACAAACTCTCGACTCTTAATGAATCTATTAAGGTTTAGAAATAATTAGACTAATTAAAACCAAGAACTAAAGCTTAAGCTTTGTTGAATGTCATATTTGCTGTTTAGATAAACGTTTAGATAAACGATTGCCTATCTGGTTGTTTTTGTTCTTGCTAATTAAAACGAGCAATGAGGTATTTATTTGACTCGCAGCTTATTAAATCTGTATTTTATCTGCATGGAACTGGATTTTAAAAAAAACTGCTATTTCAAGAATAAAATAATTAGCTTGTTATATTGTAGGCTTGTCACGACAACTCATTTTGTTGGACCATATATTGTCCCAGAAATAATAGCAATAAACAATATTATTGTCATTTGAAGATCATTTTATGCCACTAATATGTTAGCATAATATTTGGGGATGCACAATATACATTGGGCCCGATAAATTATTAGCTGTTAATGAGAAATATATTTATAAATATTATTATATATTATTCCGATAATTAAATTATTGTTGATAAATTATCGGCTGATAAAAGCTAAATTGCTGTCATTGACTAAGTAGGAGCAGCATTGCCACACTCCGATACAATAGATGTCATTATGCAACTTTAAAGTTGGTTCGTGAAACGCAAATAAACACAGAAGAAGAAGAAGAAGAAGAACAAGCGCAGCATGCTGACTAGAGAGCCAAACATGTCGTCGCCGGTGTGGATGTTTTTCACAGTTTCAGAGGAAGACAACATGATTGCAATTTGCAATACAATATTTTTTATGAACTTTATTAGAAAGATAAATGAACATTTGAAAAATCAGAACTGTTTTTGTTGTGTTAAACATGATGTCAGTTATATTTGGTTAGGTCCGAGCTATAGATTATTAAACCATCCATCTTTGCTCACTAAATCTTAGCTTCTCAAGTACACCCATTAAAAGAGAAACGCACATTTTTTTTTTTTATTCTTAAAGATATTCAGACATTGTTATTGGAATGTGAAAAATAATATATTAAAATAACCCAAATAAATTAAACAGAAATAAAACAAAACCACACAACCAAAACAATAAATAAATGGACTCAGACTCTGTGAACAAAAATGTCAACCGTCTGGCCATGGCCAAATCTTGTAAGGGTAGGGTAAACCCTGTTGTTTATTCTGGCATCATGTTGGTGACTTTCTTATGTAAACAAAAAGGAAATATGATTGAGTTACCGTCATATAATTTCCCTTTGAATGCTGTGCATTATGGATTGTTTCGAACAAAAAATGAGGTCTGCGTGCTCTCTCGATTTTTCCATTCATGCATACAAAATATGTAGGATCCACCTTTTTAATGGTCGGCACCCACCGCATTTGTAGATTATCGATGTTGTCCCCTCTTTTTCTGCCACAGCATCCTGTATATCAAGGGTCTAGGAAAATAAGTACATTTTAATAATATTAGCCCAATATGATAAATACATTCTAGACCATGCCTTTAAATGCACTTGAAGACTTAAGCCTGTGTTGTGTTCACAGCAGGAAAGTTAATCTATTGTTTGTTAACAGTTTGGCACTTCGATAAGTGGTTCTAGGCAGCTGGGAGAAAAGCAAAACAAGTATTGACGGGATTTGAGACAGCCGATATCTCAGGCTTCCAGACCGCTGTTATCGATTTGCTGTAAATGCTTTGTCGCCATGGAGGCAAGATGGAAGGATGATGTGGGTGGAAAAGGAGACAGGGAAAGATGGAAGAGGCTGTCTTTTAATGATAATAATAGTATATTGTATTCATACATTTATGTTAAGGAGGCAGGTTTTTATAATGTAATGTCACATCAGGACATGGAAACACACATACAAGTGTGCACACAGTACAGGGCTAGAGTAGACTTGACAGCTGTCACATAAGATAAGTTCACAGATTGTCTTCATTTTAGAAGATCACACACACACACACAAAAACAGCATGCTTCTTGAATAATCCAAACGCACTGTTTGCTTCCCATTGAGGCCTCCCACCCACGACATATATGCTGTCACTGTATTGAATAAAAGCAAAACCATCAAAGTCTTATGTACCTGACTATATGGATACATGAGATGAATCTGAAACGCTCCTTTTTTGTGCTGTTTTCCTCCCAACAGAAAGGCGACTCAAAGCCCCCGGCCAAGCCCTCCCACTGCAACATCTACGTTGCCAAGAGCTACCCTCCGTGGCAGCACAGTGCCTTATCCCTGCTCGGCAAGCACTACAAGGTGACAAACTAACACACAACAATCACACACAGCGGTAATCTTTTACACGGGATATGCAAAAGCTCTCAGTGGCGTAGTGATGACTGAGATACTTACTTAAATACTTGCTTAAATGATCATGTAAGTGATGCTGTGCAGTTACCCAGTAAATCTCTCTCTCTGTTCCTGTTTGTTTGCATGTCTTACCCGTCTTTGTTTTTTCTCGGGTGTCTGTCCAGAGCAACAACGGAGCCCTTCCAGACAACAAAGTGATAGCGAGCGAGTTGGGAGCCCTGCCTGAACTGAAGAAATACATGAAGAGAGTCATGCCGTTTGTAGCCATGATCAAGGTAAATCTGGAGGAAGTCAGGGTGACAGTGTAGAAGCTTTGGTGCCTCTGTGTAAAGGCACATCCTGTCCTTTCTCCATCCTTCTATATTAGGGATGGCTTGATACCATTTTTTCATGTCTGATACCGATAACAGATACCTCAACCTCGAGTATCTGCTGACTCCAATACCGTCTTTTTTTACCTCTCTTAAGGTTTATTACGTTTAATAACTTTAGTTACTTTGCAGATTCAGATTAGTAATAAAAGATGAAATCAACTCATAAATGAAGATGTCTTTATTATAGATTTAAAGTAATTAAAATGAACTCCACTTTAATGATAGCTGCAACATTAAAGTGATGCACATATTAATGCATCAATAATTCTAATCCAATAATATAATATAAGTTATTCTGAAATGGGCCATTCTGCATAATGAGTACTTTTGGTACTTTAAGGTCATGGTGATGATAATATTTTTGTACTTTTACTTGAGTAATATGTTGAATGCAGGGCTTTTTAATTATTTATTTGTATTTATTTTTTTTACATTCGCCCTCATAGCTCTTTTTTTACTTCTTTTTTTTTTCTCTGCATTGTTCAGTTTTGTTTACCACCGAAGAAGCTGTTTACTCGAGGAGGCTTATCTTTTGTTTTGTGCACAGCTCTGCTTCTGATTGGTCCAAAGTTCGTCCCGGTAATTCTGTTGAAAGAGTGGAGCCTGCATCTTCAAAAGCAGTTTTTTTCTATTATTATTCCTTTTTGTGTTGAACAATGACAAAACCGTAGGACAACACCGTTTGAACAACAGTGTTGCGAGGAAATTCCAAAAAAGAAGATTGTATTGATTGAAAGAGTACAAAACACTCATTTGATTGGCTGCCTCTAGCTTGTTCTTATGTTTGTTTCGTAAATATTTGAAAACATTTTTTTTCCCCCATCAACAGCTTGACTGCACATCTATGTCTTTGTCCACAATTCTTATTCCGACCTTTCACTTTTTGACTGCTTTGCTTTCAGATTAGATTAAAATCACATCGCAAACTGCATCACTTCTAGTTAATGTGTTCTTTTGATCTAATAGCAGCATTCACTAAATACATCTGGGAATGACAGGATGGTAAAAATGACAACAATCTCATAGTGGAAGAATTAGCATAACCATGACATTTCTCCATAATGCAGAATTATAAACTAAAACCTGATTTCTTCAATAAATGGATGAAATAGTGCATTTCCTTCCTTTTTCTAATTTAGCAAATTAAAACTGAATATGTTAACTTCCTGATCATTCCTCAGGAGAGTTCATGTCCGTCATTCATGCTTGTACTGCGTGATCGTTTCAGACTTTTTGGGTTCTGCTTTGTGTTCTGTAGGAGAGCCTGGAGAAGAACGGGCCCAGGGTCTTGGATCTGGAGCTGGAGTTTGATGAGCGGGTAGTTGTGATGGACAATCTGGTCTACTTAACCAATTCTCTAGAGGTATGTCTTGTGATGCAACACTCCTAAAATCAGACATGACATTTAAGGATGATCCCACTCAAAAAGTGTCTGAAAACACGCCTGACGGAGTTAAAAACTGGAGATGTAATACTAAATTTGTTGAGGTTAGACAACAACCCCAAGCAGCAAAAAACATCTCCACCCTAGCAGTATATTTAATTCAGTAACCTCTCAAATGTGAGCAATAAACAGAACAAGTTCACTTGATTAGGTTCTGTTTGTTTTTACAATGTCGAGCTTGAACATGCAGTTGCAGCATTTTAGTTTCCTCAAAAAGCTTTAAAGCTGAGTTTCGCTACTTCTGCAAAAGTCGGTTGAGACGATCCTGAGCTCAGCTGTCAGTCAGGAAAGCCCTTAATACTTTTGTCTGCTGCACAGAAGCTTAGTCGAAAAGTAAAAGATACTTTTGTGAAACCAGGACAGATTTAACCACAGAAAGAAAACTGTACGTCAAACTAATACCCTGAATCCAATTCCGATGTTCCTGATGGATCATAGCTAAAGATAAGTTGCCACACAAAAGACAAATTGATAGAGAAATATGCTTTATCATGTAGGACTGAAAAAGGGTGATGTGTTACTTACCTCACAAACTTGAACTGGTTTGAATGACACTCCATCGTAACACACACTTCAGCCTTGAAAGGTGGCCGTTGGATGGTTACAGCAGAGAAGTGGTTTATGCTGCAGAAGTTTCTATGGGCACTATGTTACCTCTCCTCACTTTTTCTTAACTAGTTTACAATCCCGTTACTCTGTCTCAAACTTAAATACCATCCGTGATTAGGAATGTGTGAGAGATTAGAGTCAAAGCCAAATGTTAAGTCTGTGATCTCTGCAGGAGCCTGGTTAACACCACCAGTGTTTGCCAGTGTGCATACCAAACACACCTGTATACACACTATCTGATGGTGGCTGAATAGCGTTCTTTTTCACATCCCCTACAGTTGGAGCAGATCGACGTCTTGTTTGCATCTGAGGGTGACGACAAAGTGAAGGAGGACTGTTGCCCGGGGAAACCATTCAGTGTTTTCCGATCAGAGGTAAATGCTTTTGGCTGTGTGTTGGCTGCTCTCAAAGCAGGCTGCATGTGTGTGTGTGTGTGTGTGTGTATTACAGAGCAGGTGTACGCTTCTTTTTCAGTCACCTACTATATTTATCAGCTTTTAAGACCCTTTTTTTTTTTTTTTTTTTTGCATATTTGCATATGTTCATGTTTTTGTGTTTGTCTCTGTAGGTGCTTGTTTAACTGTGTGCATCGCTTCTGCAGGAGTGTCTGTGTGAACCTGATGAGCAAAATGTTTGTTTGTGCAATCACATCGACATTTACATTGTGCATTTGTGTCCCCAGCCTGGAGTGTGTGTGTCCCTGGTCAACCCTCAGCCAAGCAACGGCCAGTTTTCCACAAAAGTTGAGATCCGACAGGGGGACAGCGGAGACAGCATCATCCGTCGGCTAGCCAAGGTCAACAGACTCATTAAAGGTTAGTAAGATAAATGGATAGACAGCAGAGATTCATAAACTATGATTAGGAACCAAACAAATGGGTCTGTTAATATACAAAAATGAGGGTTATAATCTAAAGAGGATGAAAATATTTACTCAGTTTTGAGCCGTTGAGTCAAAGTTTATAAGGGTGTGCACAGATTGGTCATCTTTTTCGTTGAATAAATTACATCACGTGTCCTGGTGGCTCAGCTAACTAAGACATGTATTATGTAACTGATGTCCAACAGTTGAATCTCGCCTGGAGCTATTGTCCCAGGTTACAACTCCAAGCCTTTTCCATTCTTTCCTATCTGCCATCATTGTGCACAACGACTGGGGAAGGGAATGGCTCCAGTGTGACTAGGACCAGAAAAACACAAACTCCTAGCTTGTTCTATTTAGTTAGTTTTAGAGCTGGGGCAGCATGTCCTGAATATTAAATCAGTATGGTAAAGGATGTAACAATATGTCTTATGCAACAGTATTTTTTTTTCCATTTTTATTTCAATGGGATGTGATTTCAAATGGAAGACGGGGAGAATTTGCAGTTGATCAATTAACTGTTAGCTACTTGCATACGGATGTTTGCACATTCACACAGCTGTTTAAATCATCATCATTGGTTGTAGAAATCCAAGAAAACATCAAATAGCATTTAAGAACTGCAGAACAGAGCGTCAATAGTTTTCTTCTAATCCTGTGTATATACTGTATCACCAAGTACGAGTTTAGTTTTCATTTCCGGCACATCTTCACCACCTGCACGTAACAGTACGGATTGTGTAAAGTGTGGAAATAAAGCCAATAACAGCTCTCGCACAATCGTTCCACTCCATATCCTCATTATCAGTCTCAATCATAATACAGGCCAAGTGGGTCATAAATAAATTGTGTTCCCCTATCAAACTTCCATTTTCAAATGATATCCCACGGTGGGGGATACCACTGATTGATTGCTTCCAAAAATGATCGCAAGAATTTAATGGCTGTAAACATAAATATTGTGGGTGACACTCGTAATGCTGCCTGATGGATGCACTGGCACTGTGAGGACTATGTGAATGGAAGAATTAGGAGGGAACGAGTGTTCAGGGACCACCTCGCCCACAAGCATTTCCTTTTCTTGGTCTTTCTCTCGGTAGTTGCCGTGATTCCCTGTAAAGAACCACCGATCAGCAGGCTCATTTTTATGCAGAAACGTTCATGTGGTGCTTTGCGCTGACCATTTTGTTGTTGAATGTGGGGCTGTGCCAAGGGCGGGATAGGAGGCTGATCCACATGCGGCTATTTCCCAATTGACTTTGGACTTATCAAAGGAAAGTGCGTACTGGCAGGTGTATGTAATCACGTTCACTGAATTCTTTCCCCACCATCATCTCACCTCCACCACCTACCCTCTTCTTCTGTATTCTCCCATCCCTCTCTCTTTTGTTTTCATTCTCTCTCGCTCTCTCACGTCACCTCTGACTGCCTCCCCTCCACCAGATCTGTCCAGAGTCAAGTTGATGAGGTACGAGGACCCTGTGCTCGGGCCTCGCCGGGTGCCTGTCCTGGGA
>CAKALG010015885.1:0-23181 GCA_916700815.1 Helicolenus hilgendorfi
CTATTTGTGAAATCCATAGAAAGCACAGAAATGGTATACACTTTGCACTTTACTATGTTAGTAAGGCATATCCTATATTATCAGAGATTTTCTTTTCTTCTATATTTAGTCATTTGTATTATGCTTTACTTTTTTTATCCTACAGTACTCCCATATGTTTAGCTACAAAAAATGTTGTTAGTATTGTAAGGTTGATAAGATGACGTTGTTATGCTTTTATAATAAGGATGATATTCTGTGATTGTTTCTATATTATGAAACATGGATAAAGTTTAAATTAAAAGGCTGGATGTTTGTATGTCTCGATTCAATAGGCCAAAATCACGTGCTCACCTCGAACAACCCCATTCCAGTAATCATAGGGCATTTCTGAGAGAGCTTTATTTTGGAAGTCTTCACCGGAAGACGCCCTGGATTTGACTGGTTGTTACGTCATCGCGCTCCTCCGTGACCAGTGTGTAAGTACATCTCTGCCTGTATCCCAAATCAACCACTTGTTCACTTATTCACTATCACAATCAGCTGTATTTGCCAGGTACATACATACAAAAAATTTGACTCAGCTCTCTAAATATACTTACACAGAAATAGAAAAAACAACAGCTATAGGGACAAGGACAACAAAGCTGGACAAATAAAGTTAAGGAATGGTCAGACAGTGGTGATAAAATAGACCTCGGTGCAGGGCTGCACGATTATGGCCGAAATGATAATAATTTTTAATCAATATTGAGATCAAAATTATTTATCACGATTATTCATTGATTTTAGGGTAAAAATATTTTGTATTGCACTTTAACATTTAAATCAAAATAGTTCTGCGTCCACTTCGGTGTTGTGCTCCTGCTAATGTACAAATCTTTGCATCAAAATGAGACTTAAATAAGATTTTTCTTCATCTGAATTCAACGTATCTCCTAGAAGCAAAATATAAATAAGATTGTACCAATTTTTGTTTGCCCAAAATTAAATCAATCAATTTTGCTTTTACATTGTGCTACATTCTCGGTGTATACATAAATATTATATAAATATGGGTGTAACCAATGGGTATTTATTTTAATTACATTACTGTAATTATTTTATGTAGTATGCTGAAGAATGACACTTTTCAAGCCAGTGGAGGGTTTTTAGGCAATTCTCCCTCACATACCCTTGTAAATTATATATTGTATCTTTCTCATTTTAAAAAAAAATATGTGTGAAGAAACACACAAGACAGATAAGCTTGAGAGCATTGTTTGTAGAGTGTGAGCCTGTATTACAATTCAGAAACAAGATGTCTTCTAATATCGGTGTCGGTCTGTTAAAACTTAAATAAAACAATAGAGCAACTAAGGTGATAGAGTTTCAGAAGACTGTATTTATGGAAAAAAGGGTCAGTGGGAGCATTTACTTAATTGGAACATGATATGGCACGTATGACTTTCTTCATATCCGTAGAGGTTGCCTCTATCAGCATATACACCTAAAAAAAAGATTACACCCTTATCAATCCACAGGGCGTAAAAGTAACGTGTCGCTGCAAAGTGCTGTCCCATTTGTATTTATACCATTTCAAGCCTTTGGTAGCCTCTCACACTCAACCATTCACCAGGTGACATCAGTCAAGTCCCTGAGGGTTCAGGGTTTAAAGCCTTAGGGGGGACATTGTGATTGGGCTCACGCTTCTCTCTAGTTAGGAAGTTTGGAATCAGTGAGTGTTCATTGCCCTCCACTGGTCACAGTGAGCAACAAAACTTTAGATTGAATAAAGCCAGAGTCAATGTAGGCCTGTTGGCAAACCTCCGGTACATACTTCCAAAATCAGAAACAAACCAACAGAAAATATCATGAAATAATAACATTAATTGATCTGTGAATATGATAGGCTGTTCTCTACTAAATACATTTATTGACACGAAGGTCCTAATATTAATTTGCATGGACAGAATTGGTATGAGAGGCCTACAAATACATGACAGCAAAAATGTCACCCGCTGATTCCAGAAACAATTACACAACAGTGGTTGGTACTGGCTCCATGTTGTACCGTTTCATATCCACAAAGCAATTTATTTTCACTGAATCCAAACTTAGATTAAGAAAGCATACCGGTATTGCTCACCTTGCTCCAATTTCTTCTGCCAAACTCTCTGTTTTTAGACTCTTACAACTATGAATACTGAATTTGTTCATGGTTTCTTGTCTGGGAAACAAGTTAACTACAGATCTCACAGAACACGTTTGCCAGGGTTGGGTTCGGCTTGAACCGAAGTACACATGTTGGCAATGGATTAGGCTTCAATTCAAGAACACATGTTGCCACACAGCAACTCCAACTGCCTGTTTGGTTGCCCTTTAAGGATAGAGACCCTCCCAGTGTTGGGAAGATTACTTTAGAAATACAAGGCAAAGGTGAGCATGGCTCACTATTTCACCCCTACTAAAGTACGGCCAAAGGTTTTGCCCTTTTGGAACTAATGGAACAAGTTCTACTCCGGAAACAAAATTGAAGTGGAAAAAAATCTTTTTGGCCAGAATTTTAAAGGTTTTGTGCACCCTGGACTTTTAACCCCACGAAGGGCACAACTAGACCATGCGGTCAACCATCATACCAAATTTTAAGTTCCTAAGTTAAATAGTTTCTGAGTTCTGGTCTGAAAAGGAAAGTGTGACACGCGAACGGACGGAAGGACACGCAGAGCGCTATATATACCCCCGACTACGTTGTCGTGGGGTTATAATAATAGGTTACAGATTACTAGCTACCCTGTTCAAATGCAATTAAATTTTGGCATTTACAACAGCTAAACGGATATTACTGAGACCCATCCCCTTACGAGGAATGGGCTACAGCAATGGCTCAATTGGCTGCTTATAAAGGGTGACATACTCCCTAGTGAACAAACTTGACTGTTCTTTGGGTGTGGTTTTTATATGAGCCATTATAGGTTTCTACCACACCTCACATGTATTTTACATTCCTTTCATGTGAATGGTGTTTTACTTGGGAATCTTTATGTCATGTGGTGCCAGAAAATGGAATAACTTACCTTTGCACAGTAATTGGTAACCATCACAATCCCAGAAAGGTAAAATTATAGTTTACCAGCCTGATTAAAAAAAAAAAAAAAAAGGTTGTACGCAAGGCTTGTTTCCTCAATTAATAAATTGTCTACAAAAACAAACAAAAAAGCCAATCTCAATTAACCAGAAGCTTTAGGTGACATTTGATTAGTCCGACCAAGAAAATGTAATGATTATAAATTTACAATGATATAAAACTGAAAGCAGCTGGGAACTAATAATTCTGTCATCTACTAGTGGGAATAACCAACTAATCTTTCTAGATAGAGGAAATAGTCTGGCACTTAGTTTTATCATTGACATGTTGCTTAATTTGATATTCTTTTAATGTTAGATCTAAAAAATACAAATAAGTGTGGAATACACTACAAACTATGACCACATAAATGTAATAAGCTATAAGTGGCAACATCATTGTAAACCTTGAACTAAACAGTTGACATCCAACTTTCAGCTATGATTATAAATAAGGCTGCCTGCTGCCCAGCTGTAAATATTGCACACAAACATTTGTTTAACTGTTCTGTCCTAGCTGACACTTAAGCACAATTCAACTTGCTTCTTAGTACAGCTGTAGTTTCTGCTTTGAAAACCGAGCAAACTCTTGTCTTCCACACATGCAGTTTACATCCTGAAAATTAACTGCACCCACCATAAATATAACTGTTGATATTTGATGTGCTGAAGAGAAGAAATTTGCATTCTTTCAAAAAAAAAAAAAAAAGATGGAAGTCTATTGTTGAACACAACACACAAAAAGGGCCGACTGCGTTAATAAATGTTTAATGCATCATATTTGGTTAATGTGAGGACAAAAGTAGATTGAGCACCTCAACCCTTTATTCTTGTTTAATTGTAGCCACCATAGATAAAGTTAAGCAGCAGTGGAAAAGTCTTACATAGCTTCCACATGATCATTCATTCCCATAAAGAAACAAAAATGAAAACAGCCTCAGCCTTTATTTTTATTTTATTTTATTTATCGTTTACAATTTTTGTAGTCGTTTATCCATTATTGTCAATCCTTTTGGCAAACTTTAGTGCTCACTGTGTTCTGTACAGTCCACTCCCACATAGATTTAACTTTGTTGGAAAGGGAGGAATGAGGCATGAGCCAAGTGGGGTCCAGGCGTTTACAATTTGTCCAGGTAGTTGTCCAAGGCTGGGATACCTTCCTTGAGACCCTTACGTTTGCGTGTGTCCGTGACAACAGTACCAGGCTTGGATGCAGGGTCAAATGGGTCTCCGGGAAGGATGTTCCAATGGTCGAACACACACTGTGGGAAGGCCTGGCCACCAGTGTGGGAACGAAGGTCAGCGGTGAAACCTGGGAAGGGACAGAGCAAAGTATGCTTTAATACCTTCCTGCCAAGCATCGTTTACATTATGGGTTAAACGGTTGCAAGGAGTGATGGTACAGCATTCACAGATGTGGGAACATTTGTTTTCCCACTCTGCTTAATAAATCAGGGCTGATTTTGAGTGATTATTTTGATTGTTCTGATTATTAAATATAGGCTAAATAAATAATGCTTTGTTTGTGATGAAACTTTTGATTAGTTTTAACAGCTAGCATCTCAGCTTTGTCAAAAGTGCTCCAGGCACTTCTTGAATTTTCTTCTCCCCCTGACCAGCCGGAAATCCCCTGTAAGAAAATCATGTGTATGCACACTTGGACTCTCAAAGATTCCCCAGTCTAAAATATGTTATTTTATTTTTAACGTCATTTGACTGAGTCCCTGGTTCACCCTTCCGGAAGAGTTACTGTAGCAGCCACGGTGCCGCTTGTAGTGTCGAGGACACACGCAGCCACTTTCCCAGTAAAGGTCCGCCACCACCACTGCATCATTTAGTTTAGTAGGTTGTCAGCTGTGTGTCTGCCTGATGTAACGATACTCTGTCGCCCGGCATAACTTTAGTGATTGTTCGACAAACGGTGTGTGTGTTTGTGCTAAGTTAGCAGCTGTAGCGCTGCTGGAGGCTTCGTGCTCCCCGTAGCCACACACACAGTCCGTCAGCGCGACATAACTTTAGCGAGTGTCCGACAGACCGTATATGTGTGTCGGTTTGTCGGTGGCGTTATAGCTGTGAACGTAGCTGTAGCAGTGTGTGTACAGTTTACTTATTGAATAAATGTTGCGAGGCTACAACTCCCCCGCCCTGTGCTCCACTCAAGACCCGAGCCAACTCCCTTTATCTGTAACTCCGGCTCCGACTCTCTTAAGGTGGACCAGCTTTTGTCCTTAAACTGACAAGCCGCTGCTTGGAGTTTTGCTCAGCTTTTTAAATTAATTATTAATATTTCATTTTAACCTTTTAACTGATAGCGTTAAATTGGTTACAATTCTTAATGTTGGTTAAAGGCTAATTATTAACATCCCCAGTTTTAATACAAAGTATTTTTTCCAACTACCCACATTTGCAAAAGCATCTCCTTTTTAGTTTAGGAGGCTTGATAAATGTTGAATGTTTCACTAAAAATAAACATTTTGGGTTTCAGTAACAATATGAATTTAATGTTTGCTTCTGGCTTATAAACTCAGACCAACTTCTACAATCCAACTGAAAATTTACACCGCAACAAAGCACAAAAAGTAAGCATATCATGTTATTAAAATGATTTCTGCTGAGAGCTTATCACATCTTCACTAAGGAGTGGGAGTATTGTTTGTAAACTTGACTTCTCTTTAAGACTCTAAATCATAATCAGGTGGCAAAATCAACACGGGCTAGAGAACTAATGTTTTGGCTGCTCGGCTCTTAACAGCCTTTATTAAACGAGGACTTACCAAATGACTCATTGACAGGCAGATAGGCCTTGGTAACACGCATTGGTGTGCCCATGACAGAGATCTCCTCAAACACGTGACCACGCCTCCTGTTCAACACACCGTAGATCCCACCCAATGCAGCTTCAGGACACTGCAAAGTAGACAGGAGATATTGAGTTATACAGACAACACTCCAATTTGTGACATGACGGGAAAGTCAACTATGGAAAATAGTTATGGTAAATACCTGTCAATGTGCGACAAGTAAAAACCTTCCTACTACATCTCCAGTGGCACTTACCTGGATTTCCACCAGGTAGATGGGCTCCATTAGCCTGGGCTCGGCAGTGAGCTCGCATGCGTACAGAGCTCTGCGAGCTGTGGGAATAATCTGACCACCACCACGGTGAATAGCATCTGTATGCAGGGTCACATCATGGACGTTGAAGCGAATGGCACGCATGTTCTCTTCACAGAGGACACCCTAAAAACAATATGGAGACAGCAATTGCAGATTTAAAAAAAAAAAAAAAAGGTTTATGCAGAAAACAAGATTCTCTCTGAACTTGACTGTTTTAGCTCAGTGCAATGGCCAGTGAATTCTTGCCTACTCTGGCCCCTTACCTCCTTAACTGCCCACTGGAAGCCAGCCACAACACTGTCCTTGATCTCATTGAGGTACTGCACTCCCTTGGTAACGTCGACCAAAAGGTTGGGGCCAGTTCCATCGGGTCCGAAGCACCAGATCTTTCTGGCCTCACCGACATCCCATTCGTACTTGTCAGCCAGGTAGCGGGCACGGGTCTTGAGGTCTTGACGAGAGGTAACTTCACCCTTCTCAATATCCTCTGCCAGGCCATCTGACAAGGGACAGGCCTTCATGAACAGACGGTTGTGCTTGTTGGGCGACTTTGACAGACAGATAACACTTGATTCTGCGGCGACTGTCTCCCTGTAGGACACCACTGGATCGGATTTCTAAAAAGAAAACAAGTTTCAATGCAAAAATGTTCACCTCGAAGGATAAGATCAACACGACATCTTTCACTGCTAGAAATGTGATTTTTTATTTGCTTTTAATTACCTTGAGTGGAATGCAAGCATGATCCTCCTCCAGATCCTTCAGACAGATCTCCAGATGTAGCTCTCCAGCCCCAGCAACGATATGTTCTCCAGACTCCTCAATGATGCACTGCACCATAGGATCGGACTTGCACAGACGCTTCAAACCCTCCACCAGCTTGGGCAGGTCAGCAGGGTTTTTGACCTCCACAGCAACTCTCACCACAGGGCTGACGCTGAACTTCATCACTTTCATGTTGTGAGCCTGCTCATAGGTGGTGATGGTTCCAGTCTTGACAAGGAACTGGTCCACTCCAACCAGACCCACGATGTTACCGCATGGCACATCTTCAATGGGCTCAACATAACGACCCATCATCAAAATGGTCCTGGCAAAGAGCAATGGGTGTAAGTGGTAGAAATAAAAGACAATTCAGATGTGACCAATATCTGATAAATCGACTTCACATAACTGATTATACATATCAACTAATGGATCCAACTGATCAGATGTTGAAACCAACCTCTGAATTGGCTTCAAGAAGAGATCGTCCTTCTTTCCAGGGACGAAGTTTGGTCCCATGATGCGTACTTTCAGGCCAGTGGAGACAGTACCAGAGAACACGCGACCAAATGCGTAGAAACGACCCTTGTCAGTGGTGGGGACCATCTTTGAGATGTACACCATCAAGGGAGCCTTGGAGTCACAGTTCTTGATACCTGGTTAAAAAAAATTATTGGTCTGACAATCAGTTCAAGAACTACTACAATCTGGCTAACCTACCCAGGTCTCGCCTTGAGAGATTACTGTTATTATGCAATATGCTTCATACCCATGGCAGCCTCATCATCTCCAGGTCCTTCATAGAGCAGTTCGCAGCGGTACTTCTGGGCAGTGACAGGGGAGGGCAGGTGGATGGTGATCATTTGCAGAAGGGCTTCTCCAGCAGGCAGCCAGCGGCGCATCACAGCCTTCAGGAGTGGCTTACCCTCCTTCTCCTTGTCCTCAGAATCCAACTTGATTTCCAGCTTCTCGATCAGTTTGGCGGTTTCCTCCTTGTTGAATTTCATGATGGCATCGAACACCTAAAAAGGATGTTAATTTGAATTAGTAGACTATAATTTAACATGACCAAGCCAAGAAATGTTAACGCAACCCACAGTTTCTGTGCCCTGCTCAGAGTGGAAGTTATCATCACTGGTTATTCAGGTCAAAGTGAAGAATATTCAAATCATCACTTGCAGGCACACAGTTACTCATCTAGTTTGCTCAAAGTTTACAGATACAGATTTACCCAATTACAAAATTTACACATTTGAACAATGCTGCCTTGTAACTGCACCACAACAATAATATTTTAATAAAATCAGTCATGTTACCTTGTAGATGGGGTCCAGGATAAGAGCGACAAAGGTACGGGGGTACTTGGTACCATCAGCTCCATTAGCAGACTTCAGGAACTTTCCAGTGGATGCATCAAAGAACCTAGAGTAATACAGAAAAATGCAAAGATTTACAAATGGCTACATCGATAACAGACCGACATTCTTTTCAAAATCAAATAAATAAAGTCCAAAACATTTTAAAACAAGTTACTTTCTGTGTGCTCATACCCCTCTTAAGTGGGATTTGTGTGTCCCACTTTGCTACGTTCCCCAATCGCGTGCGCTTCATTTGGTAATCAAGCTCTGTTTTAGAGACTCACCTATCACCCCACAGCTTCTTCATCATGTCTTCCACCTTCTTGCAGTGCTCAGCTGGTGTCATCTGGGTGTTGCCCTTGGCAGCAAACTTGGCAGCATACATCTCAGCAAACTGCTTCAGGGTGAAAGCCCAGCCATGGAGTCCAGAACCAAAGCCAACAGTACCAATGAATGGCTCGACCTAGGAGAGTTGACACCACCACATAAGAACATGAGTATATTTTAAGAGATTTTTCAGTTTTTTAATTCAAAAAATGATGGTTCTTTTGGTTGTTTCAAAGTGGTACAGTCTATAAATTGGGAAACAGGAGTTAATTGATCACAACATTTTTGTTTTGAAATGCACCAGACAGAAGTTTGAGTCCTTGATCCAGACATAAGGCCAGTGTGTTGCATTTCAGATAAAAGGTTCAGACAGCCACTAACCATGATTTTTCCCATGGGTCCATCTTCATCTCCGTAAGTGGCGATGATGACGTTGACTGACTCAACAATACGCTGGAATGTCTGGAAAAGGTCTTCAGCTTCAAGCTGCAACTCCAACAAGGCACGGTCCATCTTGTTCATCATCAGGACTGGCTTGATACGCTCAGCAATGGCCTGACGGAGCACGGTCTCAGTTTGCACACACACACCTGGCAGGGTTACACAATGAGAGACAATTTAACCTATGGGAAATGCAGATCAAGTTGTAAGTAATTTCACACAACGTTCACACTATGGTAAACATAGTAGAAAGGACACTGCCAATTATTTACTTAGCAAATCAGCACTGAGTTTTCCTGTAACGTGCAAATTATAACACAAGGAAACCTCTTGTGAGAAGAAAAAGGGTGCACTCTTGAAGTCAATGAATTATTAGCAAACTGCCCATGGGCCAAGATGAGAATATATTTTGTAGTCTTTTTAGAGAATATTTTTAACACAAAACCAAAGTCAACATTAAAACATATCAACCTACTTTTACATCATTGTGAATCTGATCAAGCAGTCATGTCTAATTTCATATACCTGATAAAACACTGACGGTGTTGTAAACATTTATTTGCATTTTATTTGCACTGGTGTACCCCTGTGTTTTTTTTGCTGGCGGACTAAGAAAAAAAAAAAAGATCATGTGAAAAATTGAAAATCTAGTTGGAGCATGCACATTGGCTACTAGGGCTGGGTGATTAATCCAATATAAAATTTAAATTGCGATTTTGGCTTCCAGAGATTATGAAAACAAGCTAATCGAGAAAACTATTATTGTGCGCACCCTTTTCCTTTATAACCGTGCTGTCCTCAGTGTGGTGATGTTGGCAACCCACCCGACCCCGTCTCTTTTACCATGCTTTGTGGGTGTGACTCATCACCATTCTCATCTATACAACCAATTTGTTTATGATTAAATTGTTTACTAGAGAAAAAAGTTCTTCATAGATCTAGCGTCTTAATTTGCTCTCAAAGTGCCCCAGCTTGATCATTTAACTTTAAAATGTTAAAAAGTTTCTTTCTAAATGCTTGGTCAATGCTTTGTGATCTCAACATTGACCTGAAATAAAAATGATTATGTTTGTTGCCATAATTGAGCAGCCCTATTGGCTACTGAGGATTGTTGAGCCTCATCCTTACCAGACACGCAGTCCACTACAACCAGGGCTCCATCGGTGACACGGAGAGCAGCAGTCACTTCAGAGGAGAAGTCAACGTGTCCTGGTGAGTCAATCAGGTTGATCAAGAAGCCAGTGCCATCCTTGCTCTGCTTAATGAAGGCCATGTCAGTTTCACCCAGCTCGTAGAATAGGGAGATGGCGCTGCAAGTCGGGGACAACTTGTTAGACAAAGTCGGATGTCAAATGAAACAATTCAAATGTCACTAAACGTGTGTTTTTTTACTAATAATTCACACTCAAAGATTACGTGATTTAAAAAAAAAAAAAAAATCTGTTACATTGTAATATGATGCAAGTATTTCTCCAGAGCAGATATACAAAATATGGTTAAATAAATGCAAATATCAAAATGACCAAACTAATATAGAATGCAATCAACAGTGTTACATTCCATAAATGCATTGTAATTGCATTTGCCTGGAAAAATAGATTTGGAAAATACACTTAATGAATATGATGAGTTTAAAGAAAGGAAACCTACAATATTAAATTTACACCCAGCCCTTAGTGTCCCAACATGTGTTCAGTGCAATGTAGCATCACTGGAGGTTATTCAAGTGCAAACTTCTTTTCAGAGGTGAAAACAATGTTATGCTAAAATACCAGCATACTGAATACTGGTGTAACCCATTTAACAGGTGACCAAGACAGGGATGTCCATGTTGATTCATTCCGACTAGATGTGCAGGCATTAGGCAACACCAGTAATGCTGTTGAAGCACAAATTGATTTTAAGGAATCTGTTATGTATTACCTCATAATATCGCATTGACAAAATCTAATGCAGACTTGACATCCACCGGTATGAACTGCACAGCACAAGTCTGCTGCTTATTTTTTAATACTGTTGCTGAAACAACTTGCAAATCAATAGTAGGCAACTGAAAAAGCAAGCACATCCTTCCATAGGAACCATCAGCAAATTGTGTTTAGACTAGTTGAAAGGATTGCAACAACGAGACGCCATGGTAGGATACACCTACTTTTAATGGGGGGGAAAAAGCAGAAATTTGGCAGTGCCAAGAGTGCTGTTGGCAAAATATCAAAATACTTACGTAGACTTGATGGTGATGCAACGTTCCTGCTCATCTTTGCGGGTGTCGGTGAAACGGGTCTCTCCAGCACGAGATGAGGCGATGATGCCAGCCTTTGACACAAGTGAGTCCGTCAGAGTCGACTTTCCATGATCGACGTGCGCAATCACAGACATGTTACGGATGTTGGCCTTCTTGTCCATGATGCCACGGATCTGGTCCACGGTAAAGTTCACCTAAGAGAGGAGGAGGGAGAGAAAAAACATCAGATTAGAAGATTCATAAAAAACACAAAAGTGCCCATGCGGCACAACAACATTTTGTGTCCGAGTAAACTATTACCACATCCCATTTGCACAGCAGCAGTCAATATGATATTATCTTTTTTTGGAATAATTAAAACAGTAATTTAGAAATGAAAAATGCGACAAATGTTTATACCTTGACATAATCATAATAAAATGTGTGTGAACAGACTGGCATTCTTCACTTCCCACCTCATTTCTATTCTTTGTACATTGGGACATCCCTTTATGTGATATTGCTTTTCAAAGTAACTATCACTTATTACCTTGTTATGTATCAATGATTACTTAAATTCCTACCCCCCCCCCTAAATGTCACTAAACCTAATAATAAATGAGCATTTAGTTAACTCAAGCTAGACTCCCAATACGCATACAATTGGGACATATTGAGCGGGGGGGACATCTGAATAGAAGATTCACAAAAAAACACAAAAGTGCCCACTTGGCACAAGGAAGGGCATCCACCAGCATATCGAAAAATGTGCTGCTGACGCATCATAAATAGTTCAACCCAGGGCGTTATCCGCCATCGTCATCACAGCAGCCAGGACAATACCGTTACCACCATTTAGCCCATTATATAACACAACCTCTCGTCTTTGTTCATCAATCTGTAAGGTGAATAACTGATATATTTAATTAACTGACAATATAACCCATAAATAGTTCAACCCAGGGCGTTATCCGCCATCATCACAGCAGCCTTACCTCAATTTAGCCTATTATATAACAACCTCTTCTCTTTATTGATCAATTTATTCATCAATCGATAAGGTGAATAACTCATATCTTTAATAAACTCACAATATGACCCTTAATTGGTTGGTAAAAATAGGATTCAACCCAAGTAGCAGCCGGCATACTGTCGGCACAAATAGGCCACGTGTACAGACTTTGACACTGTGCTACATGCTAATAGCTAAGCTGAGAAAAACGCCGGGCCAAGACAGCAAGAAAAGCCGGCAAATAACCTCCACCAGCTCGTTACAACTCAAACAAACATGTCACTAACACCACAACAGACAACAGCTTTAACAGCCACGTGTCCCAATTCAGCCGTTATTCGTGTTTATCGATATAAACTGTATTTTCCGGTTTAGTTAACGTCGGCGCAAAAGAGCCGCTGCTGTTAAAGTTAGCTACCTAATGTTGGCGATTTCAACCTCTATGAGACAATCAGCCGGCATATTACCGCTCAGAACCGTCATAAATGCTTTAAACTTCGTAAAATAAGCAAATAATCCAGGATGTCTGGAGCCTCGTAGGACGAACGGTAAAGAAGACAGAATGGCTGCCATTTTGATCAAAGCAAAAAAAAAAATCCCACAATATTTTAACATCAAAGTACGTATAGTATCCGTTAAATGCCGGTGTTAATATTTACACAGAGGACACTTTAGGTCAACGTTATGTCATAGTTACTTAAAGAAGTTTAATTAAACTCACCATTTTGACGGATGGTTTTGGATCCGCTTTAGTGGCGAAAAGAGACAGGAAATTGTACAACTGCCCACCTCACGAGGTCATAGGCAGGGAAGAGGCCGCTGACGTCAGAAAACAAGGATTTATACTACGTGCGTGAGGGCCTGTGCGTCATCACGTAATATGACGCTCAAGACCTTTTTTTCCCAAAACTTTATTGTTAACATAGCTCAAGGGTTTGCACCCTGCAGCTCCAGGGCCACATGTGTCTCTTTGGCTCCTCTCCAGTGGCTCGCCGTGGATTTTTAAAAGTGGAAATGAATGACTGTTTTTTTGTTTACATTTTCATTTTTATTTATCATTGTTGTAGGTCCACATTGAGGAAAAAATAAATCTGAGATTTAGAGAATAAAGTCATAGTATTACGAGAATAAAGTCATAATATTATAAAGTATTAATTTTACGCGTTATTTTCTTTTTTCCTCGTAAAGTTATGACTTTATTCTCGTAACATTCAGCTTTATTTTTTTTCGTAATATTATGACTTTATTCTGGAAATCTCAGATGTTTTTCCCTCAATGTGGCCCTAATACTCCGTAGTACAATTGCACTTTGGCCCTCACTACATTAGACTTTTATACTATATAGTTAGACAATAGGTGCTTCTCACTTCGCCATTTTTCGCCTCCTCATCTCCTCGCTCCTCGATCCTCCGGCTGTGACCCGGATATCGATGTCAGTCCTCCATCTTGAAGGACGTCCCAATTCATAAAATGCACATCGAGGAGCGAGGATACACCAGTGTATCCTCCAGTGTTTCCATCACGGAAGTTTATCACCGACCGACACGCCCCCTTATTGGATATCAGTTATTGATTGAACACTGCTGTTGATCGGTTTGATCTGATACATCAACATCACTAGAGTTTTATACCAGAGTGAAGACAGATCAGAGATTAAACGTTTTATAGTTTAGTTGTCTTCTGATTCACCATCTAGTTATAACCTGTGTTAATTGAAGGTGTGAACATCATATGGACCGTGTTGATGGTGAAGTGTTCCAGCAGCAGAAGGACCTGCAGTATCTCTGCTTCACACACCGTCACTGAAGGAGTCTTGCACTGAGAGGGGTTTATATCAGCTGACAATGAACAAATTTAAAATAACTTTCTTCATTTATTAGAAAGAGTTTTCTTTTGATCATCTGTTATTTCACTCATTAACTTGTATTAAGGATACAGTTAAAGTCAGAGAGAGAAGGAGAGTCTCTCTTTTACACCTTTTACATCATTTAAGTCATTTCCATTCAGTCACATGAGGCTGATAATTCCTGAACGTCTGGTTTGATATGAGTTACCATTTCACTTTTCCCTGAAACATTCAGTTAATACATAACTTCTCCTGTCAGAATATCAATAAATACAGACGCTAATAATGAATAAATAATATGAAGATATTGTGCCAGTAGAGATGGTTCCTGGACCTCTAAGAAGGACTCAGTCCACAATATAAATACAGACTGCAGCTGTTATTCATGTGCAGGTGTTTGTTAAACAGGTAACAGACTACAGAGAGGAAACCCTGCTGCTCTGATAACTCTGTTTCTTTATTAATATTAGATCAGATCAGACATAAACAGCTGTTGAAGCCGACTGACAGCTGATCCAGCTGTGATCAGCTGCTGCTAGCATCAGAAACGGACGTCGCTTCACGTGATGTTTCAGAGGAAAGGACGTCTCATGTCTTAAAGGTCACCTATTACGCAAAATGCACTTTTCCATGTCTTTTAAACATCAATATGTGTCCCCAGTGTGTCTACAGGTCACCATAGTATCATAAAAGACCATCCTCTCTCTTTTTCTCCTGCTCCGTTTGTCCGGAAATGGGTGTAGAAAAACACTTTGCAGCTTTTCCTTCTCTTCTGACATCATTAGAGAATTGCAAGCCATGTAAGGGTTTCCTGGTGGAACAAGAGCAACCTCCAGGAGGTGACCCCACCCCACAGCGTGTCACTCTCTGTAATCCACAACCTACCCATGACCAAAAGTAGCTCTACTGTTAGTCTGCAAGAACCAGCAGAACAGGCTTCATGTACTCCCATCATCTAAATATAACATGTTCTTTCACAAAGGCTTTATGTAATCACACTGTTTAAACAGGTGATATTTATATATTATATATATTTGATGTCATGCATGTAGAAGAGTAGGCTACAGGGAGTAAATAGTGACTGTAATCAACACAACACGTTTCTGTTTCACAGTCAAACTTTATTTGAGTAGACAGATGACAATATTAATTATTCACAGCATTTGTAATCATCCCACCTGCAGTTATGTTGACATGGTACAGGAGAAAGTCTTTCAGCTCCCGTAAACTACTGCAGGCTAAGCTCCAGTGGTCTTTAGTCATGGTAACACAGAGACAGCTCCTACTGTAACTAAAACACCATTAATCTGATTACTTTATCACGTGTCTTTTACCAGAAATCATGACTACTGTTTCACATCTTCTATTTTCCACCCTGATGGTCGCTGTGTTTACAGACCGTCTCATAGCGGTAGCATGTAGCTAACCCCTATAGCATGTAGCTACATGCTAACGGGTTAGCTCTGTATCTCCTATCTGCTCTCAGCTGTCTGTTCTCCTCTGGGATGATTCTGTCGGTCATTTCTCACAGATGGAACTGTAAAGACAGACGTAAAACAGAATGTGTGTTTACGGTTTACCCTTATGCATTATCATCATTAAAATCCCCCAGAAAGTGATAAAAATGACCAAACCTTTACCAGCTGCAACATTAAACTGATGCATAGCCTACACATGGATGCATCAATAATCATAATATAGTGTATTGATAAAAAATACCAAGAACAGTATATTTTATTCTTATTTTATATTATTATCAAATTATTATTAGATTTGATTGTTATAAAGATTAGTGTTATGTTGGGCTACAGATTCCTCTGTATTGTCAGATTTATTCGAATCATGCTGCCTTGTTATTTTTTCTCCAGCAGATGGTGCCCCAACTTCACCTCCAGAAACTCCAGCTTTCAGCACACCAGTCCAATAAAAACACAGGTTCACTGTGTTATTGAGATTATCACTTCACCATGTGCTGAATTAAACTGGATTATGTTGTACTCACAGAGGTGCTTTAAAGGGTAACGTTAATTTTCCTCATGGGCTCTGTGATAGAAAACCCTTGATGTCTTCTTTGATCATGCTGGAATTAATCCACCATTAGTCTCCAATTAAACTACCCTAACAACATTTGGCAGCCAACATTTATTCTTCTTCTTCTGATTTAATTGAACCCGGTGTACATTTGCTTTATAGCTAAGGCTTTCTTTAAACTGTGTGGCTTTTAAGTACATATATGTAGAGACACAGAGAGGGAGAAGCAACAAAACAAGCTGTATGAGAGCTAACATTTTGGTGGAGAGGGAAATCATTGAGAGCTGCTGTTCTGTTTTCCTTCAAAGGACATGTTTGCTTTGAACTCTCTGTGAACAGAGGGAACATGAATGAGGTTGTTCTATGTTAAATAATCATCCAGGAATCTTCTTTATAATTCACTCAGTCTTTAGGTGGATGGGTTTCCAGTACCCCATGTCATAATACATGTGCATAGCTCCAAGGTAATATGCTGTTTAATTTTCCTTTGTTAAGTCTTCCATAATACATTCAGGAAAAGACAGGCTTTTATTTAATGATATCAAATATAACATTTTATAAATTGCAATCCATTATTGTAGA
Organism: Helicolenus hilgendorfi; assembly: GCA_916700815.1. Classification (NCBI taxonomy): domain Eukaryota; kingdom Metazoa; phylum Chordata; class Actinopteri; order Perciformes; family Sebastidae; genus Helicolenus; species Helicolenus hilgendorfi. Next base: position 16,788 of record CAKALG010015885.1, read on the forward strand.
AAGATTTTTTATTTGGATTTCATTCAACATTCAGGGATACATCCAATGGATGTTTTCTAGAAAATACTGTATCTGCATAATACCCAAGGATGCATACATGACGAAGGTCCTGGACTAAAATTCTGCTTAACGCATTAATAATAAATGCAGTTACTTTTAAATGTATAGTACATGTGCATAGTACATTGAGTGTACAGGGTTCTTTTTTTGTGGGTTGTTGAATTTAACTTATGAATCTTTCACCTCTTTGCAGATGTGTACAGCCTCAGATGCCTCAAATTGAACCCCAGTACTAAAATCATAAAGCTACACCTTTCATTATTGATAAAAAGCACTTATGCCACAGCAAATCATTTTTTGTGGGACATTTAATTGCATCTGTGTGCTCTAGTTTTCTATTTGAATGTTGAAAAGTCAGCCCTGTTAACAATATAGATGAACAGATGGATGGGTAAGAAAGACAAGATGACTCCTCATTTCTATAGAGCAGTGATTCTCAAAGTGGGATTCGGGGACCCCCAGAAATAAATAGCTAGAAATTATAAAATTGTGCTGTATCATTAAAAAGTGCATATCTACAAATGGAGACCATTTGGACCAATAAAACAAGCACATGGTGTCCATTAATTCCACCCATGTTAGCTTTGGACCAATAGAAATTCTGATATGATTGTGACACACAGCAATAAGTTCATTATTTTTTAAAGTGGCAGTAGGCTGTATATTTTTAGCATCATTCGGCAACAATTCCATAACAACCTTTCAGCATATTGTGATTCAAGTGTTCTGAGAGAAAACTAGACTTCTGCACCTCCTCATGGCTCTGTTTTCAGGCTTTATAAAATCTAGCCCGGGACAGGAGACTTTGGCCAATCACAGGTCATTTCAGAGAGAGAGAGAGAGAGAGAGAGAGAGAGAGAGAGCGAGAGCGAGAGCGAGAGCGAGAGCGAGAGCGAGAGCGTTCCTACTGGCTGTTCATTCAACGGAGGCAGCAGTCAAATCAAACTCAAATCAAACAGTCAAACTAGGCAGTGCTGATCAAATAAGAATCAATATTCTGTTACTGTATTCAGAAACAGTACACTTCAAGATGTTTCTGAAAACATTGAGGTGAGAAATAATCATTACAGTAACAGAATATTGATTCATGCACTACTGTCAGGATATAGTGACCGTTTTATAAAAATATATATTTTTTATCATATTTGCTCCAACTTGCCTACTTCTGCTTTAAGTTGAAGCACTTCCTGAAAGTCAGCTTTAGACTGGTGAGTTTAAATGTCTGGACTTATTAGGACTATGCCAGCTAACTATGCTACTGTTCATTTTCAGAAAGCTTTTAAGATCAGTTACTTGTAATGAAGGCTATAAAGGCTGTCAAGCTGGGTCCAAATGCAATTTTAATAAAATCACCCTCTGTTTAAAGGTATATCAGTGGTATTAACATTCATTAGCATTGCAAATATACTAATAAAGGATTATCTCATCTCATCTTATCTCATCTTACTGAAGATTCACACATTATGTGATTAATTGTATGGGCACACAAGAGTCACAAAAGCACTCTCTAAAAAGCATAAAATGAATCCATGATTCATATTCTGGGGGATGAGGAACAGAATTATAAAACAATTAGGCCTAAAATGGATACAGACACACATGCATGCTCAAAAACCACAAAAATCGAACAAATACGACAGTGTTAATTACCTGTGAGAACAGGGACTAAACTGTGTAAAATTTGCTCATTTAACGCCATCACACTTGATCTGCTTGTCGAGCCTCGTGCTGTAGCTCTCAGCGTGCTGTCATATCTGAAAACACTCACACGGGATGATTGACAGAGAGAGATGGCAGCCTGAGTAATTGACTATGGATTGAAATGACACCAAACTTTTAGAGCGGTATGATTTCTCCCTCAACAGTTATCCCTGGGAATGTTTTTGGTCTTGTTAAAATTCAAAGTTGTTGTGCTTACTTTAAGAACAGTCCACGTTCTGCTGGTGCTTTGTGTGACAGAAAGCGACACCAGTCTGACATACCGTGTCCACATATTTGCTTCAGTCTGATCCTCAAAAATGCACGCATTCCTGAAAGTCTTCAGATTTATCAGCCTCGCTCTCTTGCCTTGATCCTCATTTACTCCTCATGTGAGAGCCCAAACACCACACATAGTGTTTAGAGGAAAATATAATATTTTTAATTAGTTAACAGTCAAAAATCTAGCTCCTGAAAGCAGTGATAATACTTCATAACATTTTTGAAATTATGTGCTTAAGAGCCCCAAAATAATTTTAAAAATATGCCAAACACATTTGAACTACCTTGACTATAAATGATGCTCAGAAAGAGAACACAAGCACCTCGTCCCCCGGAGCCTCTCCAAGGTATCATTATGGCAAACAGCAAGTATGCACTATAAATAATAAATGAAGCAAATAAACACATGTTTCACATCAAATAACGGAGTACAATCCATTGTCATGTAAGTGTCTATCTGCCTCTACTGGAGAGCCCTTTGGATCAACCCCTGTTGTTTTTAAATGTGCAAATTTTTGGAGCAACATCTGCCTACAAAGTGCCGTACAAATGTAAAACAAAATTATTCTATTATCATATTCTACCGAAATGGCCTGTGTTTTCACAAGCAAATTGTTGGAGCAGCTCTACTTGATCCTTTTGGTTAGTGGTGGAAAGTGATACGTTTCCTCAATATTGAGGAAACGTATAACTTCCAACAAACCCAAAGACATTTCAAATCAAACCATAGCAGTACACACAGGGAGAGATCCATGTTACTATAGATCACACAGACCCCCATCCATCTACAGCCATCCACTGGAGCTGCACATGGAGTTGGGAGTGGAGACGGGATTTTTACAACTTGCCTTTAAGGTAAATACCAATCATTTTCATTCCACCCATGGCAATTTAAGTACCACCAATTACTCCAGCAGATCCTGAATTCAAATTGTTTTTATCTCAGATCATTATTACCTTGAAGAATAACTTGCATGCTTGTTTGTGCAGACCTATCTCTCCGCTCAGAAACATAATTAACGGTGGTGTGAAAGTTGTGCTCAGAATGAAATTATCATGCTCTGTTTGCAGCAACATCTCAGAATTAGTAACTGCTATAATGTCATTTGGTGCATTGGGTTGAAGGGAAGTGAAGGCTGAGCAGGATTTTATGGCACTTCACCTAAAAGTGGCGCTACAGCAACATGGTCATTTTAAATGTCCATTAATCAGTGCTAATTATGAGTCTGAGCCACTTAAAATTCCGCACAGTTCAGTGTTGTATAAAGCCCAAACATTCCTGGAGATGAATTAGGCATTCCTCCATCAGACGATCAACACGATTGGCTATCCCAGTGTGTATTTTCATGCAATCTGGATCCAAATACAGACTTTCAAAGCAATTTATTTAATTAAAATATCTGTCAGTATTTTACTTTTTACCAAGAGCATTACTGCATGGACAACAAGGTGGCTCATAAACACTGTCGCCTCACAGGAAGAAAGTCCTGAGTTTCAGTTTCAGCCCTGCTTCAACCTGTGGAGTTTCATGTCCTTTCTGTGTGTTGATGTGGGTTTTGTCTAGAGGTGCAACGGTTCAACAAGCCCACGGTCTGGTTTGTATTGCGGTTTTTGGGTGATGGTTTCAGTTTTCACATTAGAGAGAAGAAAAACATAACCATTTCCAAAGTGTTTGAACTCCAAAATATATAAATTAGGACTGTCAATCGATTGAAATATTTAATCACGATTAATCGCAAATCTTAATTGCACATGAAATGTACTTTAAAGGGACATTTCTCAAGTATTTAATACTCTTATCAACATGGGAGTGGACAAATATGCTGCTTTAAGCAAATGTATGTATATATTTGTTATTGGAAATCAATTAACAACACAAAACAATGACAACTATGGTCCAGAGACCCTCACAGGTACTGCATTTAGCATAAAAAATATGCTCAAATCATAACATTGCAAAGTCAAGCCCAACAGGCAACCACAGCTGTCAGTGTGTCAGTGTGCTGACTTGACTATGACTTGCCCCAAACTGCATGTGATTATCATAAAGTGGGCATGTCTGTAAAGGGGAGACTCGTGAGTACCCATAGAACCCATTTCATTCACATATCTTGAGGTCAGAGATCAAGGGGGTCAATTTGAAAAGGGCCATGCCAGTTTTTCCTCGCCAAAATGTTAGCGTTCTTTGGTACCAATGGATTCCTTAAGTTTTTTAGTTTCATATGATACCAATGTCTTCACTCTAGCTTTAAAACTGAGCCCGCTACAACCTAAAAATCGCAAGCTGCGTTAAGGCATTACAGAAATTAGTGGCGTTGAAACGAATTTGCGTTAACGCATTATTATTGCGTTAACTTTGACGGCCCTAGTTTTGATGGCAAATCATGACATCGTTTTGTGGGATTGAAGGGAAATCCAGTGGGAGAGAAAAGAGACAGGGATAAAGACAGAGAGAGGAATAAGAAGAGGGATAAAGAGAGTACAGGATGACAGAGAAAGAGGAGGTGAGAGAATATAACAGCAGCATGGCAGGTTACAGGTACTAGCAGTTGCCAAAAGTGTGATGAGTGAGATGACACAGACGGCTGATTAATGATAATGGCAGCAGGTGGCAATGGTTGACAGCTTGTATTTAGTCTCATCTCTCTTTTTTTTAGTTTGCGGGCAATGAATCACTGAATACAAACAAGCTTAAAAAGGCATTATGAAAACGAGCCCAAAAATTCAAAATGAGTAATGAGCCACAGGATTCTTTCAGACAGCGACGCCACTTTTCTAGTAACTTTTTCTTTGAATAAACATTACTCAGCTGAAGCTGTACAGCTCCTGGTACTATGCCTCTGATAGCAGCCAGGTGACGGTGCTGCACTAAAGTCATTAGGAGGTTTTTATATGGGGCAGGTTACAAATACGTCACATGACAGGGAAGTCATGAGTGTTGATTTTATTGTGTTTGCAGTGTGTCATCATGATGTAAACAATGCCAACATGGCTTTTCAAAATCCAAAAGCCAGCTTTGAGCCAGCGCCGTGGACAGCAGGCGGCTTATTTGAGCGCTGGGGTTAAACATTCACACAGAACTGAAAAGCTGCTGACATGCTGACTTTGAGCCAGCTTTTGTCATCGTTGAAAAGGGGCTTCGAAGTCATGCTACGCTGCGCCATCACATTTTCGTGACCTGATTTTGCTCATGCTTGTATTACTGTAACACTTTACACTGATATAAGCTTTGCTTTTGTTGTTGTTGCTGCTGCCTCCCAAATTCCACCTGTTTCAGTTCTGCTCTTTTTCTGTGCACCCTGGAGGGTCGTCATTGCCAAGATAATTGCCATTGGGGGATTATGTGCAATGCTGCCTGCATGTTATTTATAACGTTGGCGTGTGGTCCGTGCTGTGCTCTATTGCCTCTGCAGGGAGCATAGAGTACAACTAAACTGCCAAGTAAACCTGCTTTGGCATTTCAATTTGCAATATCTGGTCTAACAAAATTAGTTATTCCTGAGTGGGAGATTTTACTTAAAAACTTCTTCTTTACTTTCTTCAGAGGCTGTAGCAGGCTCGGTTTTAGAGCTCGGTACCAACCATGCCAATGCTAGCATGTTGGGAAGAACGCTAAATAACGCTACGAAGTTAAACTAAATTTTGGCGAGAAAAAACTGGCATGGTGATTTTCAAAGGGGTCCCTTGACCTCTGACCTCAAGATATGTGAATGAAAATGGGTTCTATGGGTACCCACGAGTCTCTCCTTTACAGACATGCCCACTTTATGATAATCACATTCAGTTTGGAGCAAAATGTAGTATAAATGTGTTATTTTTTCCTATTCTAAAATGGTGTATTTGAATATTTATTTATCGGGCCCCTAAACAGTCTTGGAATAACATACATTGGGTATCACTGTAAAGCTGAGACTCTTGTGGATCCAATGAGCCCAACTGTATTCATGTGTGATGATGTTAGTCCCCATCTGTACGAGGGACTACCAATGCTAACGAGGGATTACCAACACTTAGAGTGGCAAAGTGGCAGCCTGGAGAATAACACTTCTCGGTCACTGCCAAAGACATCAAGAACTCCCAGCAAGCATGCTGATGCTGCGGGAACCAACGCACGGACATCGATCACAGGGACGTCCCACACCAACACACACGGACGTACTGAGGAGAGATGCTTGACAGTGCTGGCGAGCCAGCCAGATGTATGATGGTCTGAGACAGCTGGAAGCTCCGCTTGAAAGCCCATCTGAGGACGACCCAATGACATCAATTCCGATAGTTGTATTATCACTCTTTCCATCCACCACTATTGGTTTTGTGTTATCAGTCCTACTTGTATTAGCTATTACAGCTGCTA
>CAKALG010015886.1:0-26114 GCA_916700815.1 Helicolenus hilgendorfi
CGCCTCATTAGTCTGCTCCCATACTGCTATCTCACACCGTCCAATGATTAATATACATCTGTCCGTGCAGCCTGAGATACGCATATCATAAAACAAGGGGACAGGAATGCCATTTATTTCCTGTTAGCTGTGAGGCAGCTCTCCTCCATTTAGCCCTGTTTAAAATGGCAGCTACAACCAGCGATAGATTTGCATTGGATTTGTATGCAGAGGGTGCAAATAAGCACTAGATCAAAGTTAAAGAGGAGATTCATTCCTGGAGGGCATGAGTGATGGCCTCCAGCTGATGCACTTGATGAGTTTTCTCAGTATGAAATGTTGGCCTTTAGCGTGGTGTAGAGGAGACTTGTTTTTCAAGTGGCCGAAAAACATTCCAAGGTCTCAATTCAAGTTGTTCATTCAATATTTGTGCTGCTTTTCTGACATTTTGTCAATTATACAAATCAGTTCTTAAGGTCGCAGATATATTCAGCTATTGGCTTTATTCCATTGTGCATTCAGGAACTATTAGGGGAGAAATGATTTCCAGATGGTTAAAATCCATAAGCTAAAGGTTTTCAGCACATTGAGTCACTTGTGAATTAAGATTAAAGCACATACATCTTCACTGTACATTGTACAAATGACACTTTTAATATCATAAGTCTGATTCAAGCAAGAGTGATGTGATCTAGAGCAACCTTTATCAGCCTGCTCACTCATTATGAAGGTCAGAGCTGAACCTACGAATTGATTAGTTGATGGACAAAAAATTAATTTTCACAATCTTTTTTATTGTTACACTCCTTTTTCATTTCAAGCGAACATGCCAAAACATTCTCTGGTTCCAGTTTCTTCAGTTTTGCTGCTTTTATCATTCTGTTCTATATTCAGTATGTATCAATCTGTTTAAATGCATGACTTAAACTTTTAATCAAAAAAATGGATTGCAGATTAAAAGATAATTCAAACAATTGTTAGCTGCAGCCCCAACAAACCCTGTATGAGAGTATCAGTCACGTGCATGAAATGTAAAAACAAAATGTTTGAGTTTCAGTCAATGTGTATCGACTAGACTAATAGACAGAAGTATAAACATTTAAAAATAATAATACAAATAGGCTACATTTAAGTCTGTTAATTGGAATATTGACTTCAACAATAACTTTAATCAGAGATCAGAGATCATATCAAAAACGGAACAATATGTCCCCCAAAGATAGATTCTGTAAAATAACATATTATTTCAATATAGCCCAAGATTGGCAATAAACAGTTACTCCTCCCCCATCTCAACCCCAATACCACCTTTCCTAAACTATACCATTATACCCACCCCCATTTCCTTTTTCTACTTTTTATTTTATTTTATTTTATTTTGTTTTGTATTATTTTATTTTATTTTATTTTATTTTATAAAAGCAGATTGACCTGTTGCAACACTGGGACTAACTGCTCACATATTATAGCCTTGTGACCCTATAACATGTTATGAATCAGCAATAATCCATATTTTCATGCCTTAATACTCCTAATTAAAGCATAATAAAACAAACTAGATGTTTAATTCCCATTGTAAACCGTGTGCACTCTTGTCACCAAGTGGCTGCCACTCGGCTCTTTCCGTCTCTTTCCGCCTTTCTCATTAACATTCCTCACTTGTGGGTGTGATGCTGAAAGGATCTCTCCGGCGCTTCGAGGAGCGGAGACGCGCAGTGTCTCTGTGCGTCTCTTAGAGGAGGAGGTATCAGCTGCCGGCAGCGACGAGGAGGAGCGGAAGAAGAGACAGCAAAGACAAACATACATCGCAGGCGACCATTCCTTCACTGCTGGCGTCCTTTTTCACAGCAAAGCCACCTGCAGAAAAAAAAAAAAAAAAAAAACGCTCCTTTTTTTGCTGCAGATTTGAGTTGTTGTTCTCCAAAGGCTCTCCAATATGTGTCGGATCTAAACATCTCTAGACACATTAGAGGAATATCAGACTCCCCTGGTGGATGTGGACACCTTGAAACTGTGGAACCATGGAAAAGATAGTGAATTTATCCGTTTCAGTTCTGCTGGTTTTATGGGGATGCGCGCTGGGAGGCTCGCCCAGTGTTCAGATTGGTAGGTATCCATTAGTTCCAACATAACAAAAAAAAAGAAAACGACATGGATAAAAAAAAACATTTTTTTTTGCGCAAAATTTGTCTCACAAGAGAACAATATGCAAAGTGTAAGCTGATGTTTGCATTTGGGTTTTCAGGAGGACTCTTTCCAAGGGGTGCGGATCAAGAGTACAGCGCATTTCGGATAGGAATGGTTCAGTTTGGCACCTCGGAATTCAGATTGACGCCCCACATTGACAATCTGGAAGTGGCGAACAGTTTCGCTGTAACCAACTGCTGTAAGTGACAAAAAATATATATATATATTTTTTTTTTTTTAATGAAAAACATCATCTTTCATGTCATTTCATAAGATGTTTTGTGCCAGTATTGTGCTTTTTTCTTTATTATGAGATAAGTGTTGGATACATTTTGGCTGATCGATGGAGATGGAAATCATCTGAGCTTTGAGGCTTTGAGCTGAGTAGTTGAGGATGAAGGAGGATCGCGTAGGCAGGAGGAAAGTTGGTCTCCACAGTAACAGTCACATCCATCCCATTTTCATTCCTTCAGATTCAGAGATCAAACAAGGCTGCAAAAATATCGATCCACACTCCTTTCTTTTCATCCAACTGCCTTTGAAACCGAATGATTTTTACTAAAGTAAGATTGTACTTCAATGAATCAACCTGTTTCTTGAACCAAATGTGACTTTTATTCTTCCATATGCCATGAAAAAAAGAAAACCTGCATTTGGAACAGATTTATTCTGTATTTTGCCACATTAATTGAGGTTTTTCCTCATGTTTCGAGAAGACATAGGACTTGCTGAGATGGATTTTTTTTTTTTTTTTGCAGTGTGCACCGTGTCACGTCTTTTTCTCAGCTCAGAAGGAGCGGTGTGTTCATCCATTGTTGACTCTTATATGACAGCATCCATACACCGATGTGCAATGAGCGACGCTTTAACATATATTGGGGATTATGAATGATTAAGGATTTAACAGCCGAGGCCCTAAACATGATTGTCAGCTCTTTGGGAACATGTATAGGGGATAATAGATCAAACCATCACGACTCAAAAGATGTCTCGCATCCAACTCCATCACTTCAGAGTTTTCAGTTTGTATCGTGCCTTTCTTTCATCAGGAGATGCTGATTATTTTCTTTGAAATAGCAGCAACAAAAGGTTCTGAGGTACCTCTTTTTTAACAGCCACAGCTCCAACATTTCATTAGGCAGTTGCCAGGCGACTGCTCCTCTCAACAGCCCCTTAAACATAAATCAAACGCTTCTGATTGGTGCGCGCATCTCGTCCAATCGATTTCATTACCATATAAAAGCTTCCTGCTTGGAGAGCCTGGTTGCATCCGACAAGATCACAGCCAGAGACATGTCGATGTGCAACATATAAATATGCATTTTATCCTGTTTTAAAACATTTTAAGCCTTCTGAAAAAAAGATGTAGCATAAGGATTTGTTAGGTACTCAGGAAATATTGTTTTTTTATATTTAGCCTATACTGTTGAAAGCAGCAATCTGTACCCAGCAATTGCATCAGTATGTATTAGCAGCAACACCACTTCAGTCTGATTTCTTTAAATGTTTTGATTCTGCACATGCTCCAGAAAGGTCAGGGGGTCAACCTGATGCAACAATTCATAAAGTAAACACAAACTACAGCATTAAGCAGTTCCTATTCTTAATTTATGGCACAAATGATGACTGCAGGTTTCTACATATCTTTCCAGAAATTAACTAATCAAATCATGTAGAGTCCATAGTTCTGGTGAAATCAATTAAATGCAATACTTGTGAGTTCATTGAGCTATTATTTTGGCATTTAGAGTTAGTGTGCATGCAATTAACTGAAGCTCCTGCACGATGCAGCTGACATTTGGGATATTTCACTCCCACTTCGACAACACAGCTTCGGTTCAGTTATTGTTGGGCTAACATTTAGACAGCAAATTACTAAAACCTCCACCAGTGACCCTGAATGGGGGGAATGAGTGGCTATAGAAAATGAACAAATGAATGATGTGTGATGTCGAGCCGAGTGAATGATTGTCACAGTAAATATTGAAAAGACTGCTAATAGTCTGAGGGTGTTTTTGACCCTCAACACATCAGCCAGGCTGAATGTATTTGTTTTTTTCTCTTCTAATAGACTACTTGAGTGGGAGTTAGAAGCAGGAGGGGTGAGGTGAGGTGTGTGGTGGGGGGTTTGCTTTTAAGCCGGTAGATGGCAGTCTGCCTCACAATCCACCTCCATGTGTAATTATAGTGCATTAACACCGCCACTTTGCCTTTTGTTAAAATGTACTTTATGAGACAGCACGCAGTGGAGAATAAAAGGAGAAATATTGAAGCTGACGTGGCATATTAAAAGCTAAAACTTCATAACGACAGGTTATTAAAGGCCCGCACACTCCATTACCGAGGAGTTGCTGCTATACTGTCAGGTGTGAGCTTTCATTTTGGATCCAACAAAAGCACATTTGTCTTTAATGAAAACTGGAAATGTGAAACTAAATCAGATTTTATTGAAGTGGACTACAGGAAGTGAGTGACAGATTTGCCCTCATATTGTTGCTTCCTAAAATAGCGAAGCAGCAGATATTTTATAATTTAATTAATTGTATATTTTATAAGTCTGATAGAATATATTAGTCTTTTATTTTCTTGCCAGTCCGGTATAAAGACATTATTTAAGATCATTAAATAAGACTCGGAGCATATGGATGTGTAACCCGCAGCCGTATCCCACTCTGGTTGTACTTGGCCTGTGCAGCAGCATACTTCATCAATGCAATGTGTCGGAGACAGTGGGAGGGAGGATGATACATTCCTCCATCAATAACGGTTCATCTGGACAGGCCTGCATCTGCTGCCAACACCAGGGGAGTCATTGTGACTGTGTGCGTGCATGTAGTGTGTGTGTGTGTGTGTGTGCAGTTATGTCGGTGTGCCGTTCACCCAGAGCAATAAATTGAAAAGATTCTTGTTCAAACTTCCTAGAATAGAATCACCTCTGAGACCCTGTGCGGTTAAATGACTAATGCACCCTAAACACAACACTACTAAGGTATCGACCAATACAACCCAGTACCAAGTACTTCTCCAGTCAAACGATACTGTACCTGCATTTGATCCTTTTATACCCACATCTAGGCAAAAAAAAGACTATTTATATGGTTTTAATGGCAGCCAATCACCACAAGTGTTCTTTGATTTAATGCAACGTGTGATTGGCTCACTATACCGCAGCAGCTATACAACCCATACAATCTGTGGTATGGTGAAGTCGAGCGTGGTGTATCTGACAGAGTTGGCAGTTCAGCGTGCCAAGATTCCACCAAAAAGTTCAAACGTATGGCTATACTACACGCCTGTGGCGTCTGACAAAAATAAATGTAGTGATGGTGACATTTGATTTTATGCAACTGAATGCTTCCACTCACATGATGGGTATGGAATGAAGAAAAGAGGTAAACAAAATGAAGTAGATGAAGTACTCTATTGGTATCGGGATCGCTTTAAGGGTTCTGGTTTTCTACTGGTATTGTCATTTTTTTAATCAATAACAAGGCCCCAGCCATGTTACTGTTTGGTGTTGTATTTTTCAATTTACAAAGGGTTTATAAGCCCTATCTAATAGTATATTAGTGCCTTATAGGTCAGCAATAATCTATTAATAAGGACAGCTTTTTGGTTGCCAGGTTATGATCCATAATACATCAATACAACGCGTATACCCCTTATAATGAATGAGTTAGAAAGTGGTACTTTCTCATTTTCTTTCCGTGAAATACCTGCATTATGCACAGCTGCATTGAAGATTAAAGCGACAGTCCATCAATCTACACATAGAAGCCAGTTTCCTCATCTTGAGGAGTCTAATTGAGCCTGTGAAAACAGTTGTCTGGCGTTTTATGTGAGTCTGGAGGGAAGATTAAGAAAATAACTCTAGGTGATGTCATCAAGGTTATCTCAGCTTGGCCTGGGGGTATTTAGTTTGGAAAATGAAGAAAGATGTTGGAATTTGCAGGTAGAGTCTAATGAAAGACACTATGTAGTTGCATTATGGGACATGTAGGAATGAGTGTTTTAAGAGCTTGACTCATACTACAAATCAGGATATAGTATCTGCTGTGATTTTGATCATTCTTTTTTTTTTTTTAACATGTCATTAGCTTAGTCCCCAGCTATTAAAGTACAATAGTAAATAGGCGCAGAACAGCTCTAATGGGATTAAATAACCATCAACAGAAAAAAAAAACAGGATTTAGTTTCAGGGGGTGTTGAGCCCACAAGGGGTCACAAGATGAATCTAAGGAGTTGTGAGATAATTATCAGGCCTGGAATTAAGTCGAAACGTTCTGCTGCACAAAGTGATGTTTGTTTATCAGTCTTTTCTCTAATCTCTCACCTCACATTATTATTCAAATTATTCAAATGAAACAAAAAGGAAAGTCGCTCATCGACTGGACTCTGAACTCATAGCTCTGAACCCTCTGAGGAGGGGTCACAAGTAGACATTGCTTTGTTGTCGTGGTCCTGGGATTTTTCATAATCTGTTTCCTGTTTTATTTTGAAAGTTCACTCCTCATGTGTCATTTTAGTTCCTATCATTGTGAGTTTTCCCGCCTTTTTTGATTGTCTGCCCCGCCCTGATCAGTTTCACCTGTCCCTAGTTAGTCCTGCACTCACTCACCTCCTGCTCACCTGTTCTCACTTCCTCCATTAGCCAGTCACTATTTACACCACCTTAGTTCTTTGTTCTTTATCTGACAGCTTATACTTGCCTCCCTTTTTGAATCTGTAAGACTTGTTTGGAATCTGCATTTGGGTCCTTCTTTGTCCTGATCCTTGCATTGTGATATTTGTATTATGGGGGTCATGAGCATAAATAGTTGGGAACCTCTCTGTCGCCTAAAGTTTGCATGAACATCCAATTATCAGTCTCCAGAATGCAGCGCAGCACTTTTGTCATCCACAGTGCAAAATCTGACACCTTTCCTGACAACTTTCGTGTTACTTGAACAACTGAGGCACATCATCATCCTCACACTGTTTTATAATTGGAAAAACCACCTACACAGCTCCAGCACAGCATCATTGAAAGGCATTCTGGGTATACATTGCAAATCGTTCAGTTATTTACACCAAAATGGACATCAGCCAGTTCATTATTATAATTAGCAGAGTAAACTTATCTACGAACTTTTCTTTTAATGCAGTGAAAAGTGTTTATATTACACGGTCCACCCTGTTATGTGCATATGTGTTCGCTGTGCATTTGCCTGCCAAATTAAACTTTATATTCCGCTATAGCATGCTCGCATGCTTTTATTTCTCACTCCCACCTCTTTCAAAGCAAACCACTCTTCCTCCTCTGAGAGCAGCAGCAGTTTGAGGTCACTGACAGCCGGCCGGCGATTTAACACTTCAAAGTTCTAGTTCGTCATGGTTGAATCACGTCATACTGTGATTTCATGCATCTACATGCACATTGCATCTCAGGGACGTACCCATTCAGGGACCTTGCTGCATGATCAAAAGCTTTAACTGACCATATATGCACAGCGGAGCATTGGTTATAGCCAATTTATTGTTCACACTTAATTAAGTGCATTCTCCCTCCATTTCAGAGGGAGCTGTGAAATATTAAACAGGCCTGGGAGCTGGCCGGTCAGAAAATGAGGCTAAAGAAGCCTCTGTGGATCTTTGCTTGCCCTGAATACAGCCCCCAACCAAGCCCTTATCGCTCTGTCCTCAAAAAACACAAGACTGAGATAGCATCAGTTACAACATGATTCAAAGGCTCTCGGCTGGAAGTCCCCTCCTGTCTTGTATCCAATGACTTTGCTCAGTGAGGAAGGAGCATTTTGCCCTAAGCTAGGCAGGAAGCAAACTTGTTTGTCCTCCAGCGACAGTGGCTAGTGCATCTTTAAATTCACCCGACACACAGGCTACATGTTTAAACCAGAATAAGACCTTAACATGATGACTTATTTAACAGATGGACTGTCAAAACAAAGCTTAACTTCAGAGGATCTTACTGGTGGCTAGTGTTTGTTTCCCTCCTGGCTGAGTCACCAGGGTGCTGTTATTCAGAGCTTTCAACTGCTTCTGACAGTTTTCACCAGTGAAACAAGTTTATTCAGTTTTCATAGAGTCAACTCGGTAGTCATCACACTATTGGTGTAAGAAAAAAATCAAAAATATTGAATGTAGCGACATAATGTTTTGTGATACTGTATTAATTCTCAAAAACACTTAATCAATTTTTAATTAATAGTTTACATGCAAAAATCAACTCAGTCAATACTTTATTTCATTTGCAAAGAGATGTGCCTTCTCAAAGTACGGCTATGAATGGCACATGGACTGTAAGAAATACAAATGCAGATCAAACTCTTCTAATTGCATAAAAAATATATATATATATTTTTAACTCAGAATTTCTGCATATGGTGGTGTGTTCTTTCCTAAAATTAAATGTAAAAAAAAATCACATTATCGCCTTACTTACAGTATCACAATATATTGCGATATATTCAATTGTAACCCATCATGATACTTATCGATACTTATCGTATTGCCAGATTCTGGCCCTACATCACACAACATAACTATGGAATTTCACTGATGAAGACCATGCAATGTGAATGAAAGCTCAAAGATAGTAAGTGGGGAATTTAAGTTAAGATTATTTAAAGAATGATTTTTCATACTCAGTTTCATCAATTCTTTTCTCCATTTGGTTGTTGTTATTTTTTGGCATTTAGCATATTTGCACTTTAGTATCCAGTTACTATTCATCCTCTGTATAGTCACAAAGAAACACAGCCTCTTGATCATGAACACCAACAGCAGCAGATTGAAATTCAGTACATGACGCACAATTGATGTAATATGGGGTCACCCATTGCTGAGCGAGCAACAGATAACTGACTTCAGTTACTATAAATTGGGTTTCATTCATTCATTTACAGTGTTATAGCAACACAGTCTCACAGCAGTTTGTGAAATAGTCACAAAGTTTAATGTATTTGATTTGTGTATATAGACACATATTTTCCTTTTTTTTGTGACGCTTTTTTTCCATGCAATTTCCAACGACTGTCCAGCAACCCGTGACGCAAGTGTAAATTTCCGCTCCAGTCTTTTCAAAATAAAACTACTTAGTAAGGTTTAGGAAAAGATCGACTTGGTGAGGCTTAGGCACCAAAACACCGGACTCTGGGGCAAAAGTCTGGTGTTTTTTGACCCAACCATTCAACCTCCTCATACATGGCGTTTGCTGCTCTTTATAGTTCCAGGTTCACAATGATGTGGATAACGTTGATTTTGTGCTGGTCATCACGAAAAAAAAAAGAAATGTGTGTCTATTTTGTGACTATTTCGCAAACTGCTGTGTGACTCGGCTGGTTATTCAAACTTCTCCCTTGTTTAAGGTACCAGCACAATGTGTCTCTGCACCAGAGCTACAAAACTTATGTCTTTGAATTTTTTTGGCCGAGATCCAGAGATTGTCTCCTTAGAACACAGATCCTTATCCTAAAAAGATGTAACAGGCTTTATCCTTGGCCCTCTATCTAGATGTCCCCTCCCATATCTTTCATTTGAAAAATAAAAACAACTCGTTCATTCTTCTGCAGCCTCTTATCGAGCTCTAAAAGCTTGTACAGCGACAACAGCATGATCAACGGCAACAGCCATCTGTTTCAGGATGTGAGTAAGTGAGGTTTCAGAGCAGGGCTGTCGGTGTGGCAAGAGCTAAATCCATCATCAGAGTCAGGCACTGTGTCACGGAGAGGCAGGGTAGCTAGAATGATTATAGATCAGCTGTCATCTACAACTCATCACTGATATGATGAAGAGCAGCGTCTCCCTCCCTGTTACCCTAAAGCTTGTGGTTGAATGGAGATTCAGTAAAGATGCATAAAAACATGAGCAGATGGTGACAACATTTAAGTCATTTAGGCCTCAGCTTAGGAACTTTTAATTAACAGCAAACCAAGGTTATTCGACAGAAAAAAAAATCCTTAAAAACCTCAAAACAATTGAATAAAATAATTTATATATCTATGTTGAACTGCATCAAATTTAATTTAGTTTTATGTTCATTATTTTTTTTTCCATTGCTTAGGGAAAGTAACATGTTATTTATTTTAGAGTTGTCATTTTATTGACAAATTATGGGAAAAAAAACACTGGAATAATCTTTGACCAAAAATAAATATTGGCACAAGGACCATTTAATGGAAGTTTTCCAGAGGTTATTTTCATTGCTATCATTAGCAGATGGATTTGGAATAAAGCTTAACCATACAAAGTGAGAGAATAAAAAGTAAAACAGTGAAAAGCTCAAATTAGAACACATTAACTTAACTAAAACTAGACAAAGACAATTATTATTATTTTATATTGACATAGCAATTGTAATATTTGTTAATATTTTTACAGAAATAACACAGCTTTTAAAGTGTTTAGCAATTTCACATTCAAATATTTTGTAGTCGACTTTAAGTTCACTTTACTTAAGAATGAGTCAAATTTCCTTTAATTCAGGGAGTAACCTTTACTGGTGCAGGGGGATGCTCATCAGCATGCATAGAAGAGAACCTGTCCTTCCCATCATTGTGGTGATTAAGATTTGATCCGGTTGTCTCGTCTGGTCTTACAGGGTGTTCTTGTCAAACTTATTATTAACTAGGATTTGAGTGGGTGTGTGTGTGTGTGTGTGTGTGTGTGTGTGTGTGTGTGTGTGTGTGTGTGTGTGTGTGTGTGTGTGTGTGTGTGTGTGTGTGTGTGTGTGTGTGTGTGTGTGTGTGTGTGTGTGTGTGTGTGTGGAGAGAGAAAGAGAGAGAGAAAGATAAAGAAATAGGAAATGATGAATGAAAATGACAGGACAGAGCCAGAACGACTTTACGGCGTGATAAGCAGAGTGCAGTGAGCAGACAGACCCTCCTGTGTTGTTCTAATGTTCAGTCTTGCTGAGCATAATGTAGATGTATTGTAAATGTGAGCGCGACTGTCTTTAGGCTGGCGGTGTCCTTTAAAAAGGGCAGGATGACTCAGGCTAAAGGTGATATGATCAGGGAAAAATCTTAGTATCTGTTATTTGACAGCAGTTTACCTCTCGTGAAACCCAACAAATAGGATATTAATTTATTAGTACTTCCACGGGGCCTTGTTGAGCATTATACAGTATGTAATGGTTTCACCTTTTCTAATTAAAAGCATAATTCATCCTGTCTCATTATGTATAATATTGACTCACACTAACTGTTTTCTTAACCTTTCGTTAAAGAAAGTGTCACCTACAGTGTCATTCCTACAAACAACGCCAATAAATCAATATGGAAGGCTGATGAATACATTTAATTGAAGGTCTACTCTTTTATTCTCAGCCTTGTCTCTTAACTTTGTCAACTTAATTTAGAGCTTTGATCCACTTGAAACATTTCTGTATGTTGTCAGCTTTGCTGCTAAGTAACGTCTGTTCTGCAGACATTGCTATTGTGCTCTTGTAAGAACTTGTCCCCTGATGGTTTCTCTACTTAAACAAAAGGTCTCATGTGGACTGTAGCCAACATCTCAGCAGCTGTTGGCTTGTCAGATGCATTTTCTACGATCGTATAGAGTTTGTTTCATGCATCAGAAGGTGCAAGCTGTAAAACTGATATATTACACTGTGTTCCCTGCTCATACAGAACATATTAAAGAAAAGTCAAACTTTAGGTTAAATGTGAACATCATGTAATGTTCATTGCATTCTGTGGCTGGGAAATATATCAATATTATATTGATATTATGATATTAGACTAGATATCGTCTTAGATTCTGGTTATTGTAATATCATAATATGGAATAAGTGTTGTCTTTTCCTGGTTTTAAATGCTGCATTATAGTACAATAATGCAATTTTCTGAACTTACCATACTGTTATAGATGTTCTATTATTTTCCTTTAACCACTTAGTCATTATATCCACATTACTGATGATTATTTATCAAAAATCTCATTGTCTAAATATTTTATGAAAGCACCAATAGTCAACCCTACAATATCATTGCAATATCGATATTGAGGTATTTGATCAAAAATATCATTATATTTCATTACCATATAGCCCAGCCCTATTGCATTTTATGGGGTATTTTTTATGACATTTTATAATATGTGTATTTACAGGACTCATAATCTCTTTGTCTACCTCGTCTACTTCTATAGTTAATGCTTTCCTACATTTCCCAGAATGACTTTCAGCATTCTTCAGTAAACATAGGGTGTGTATTTGGGTGGAAAAAGCAAAAACCTAAAATGCTTTTAAAAATATATATTAAAAAGAATGAAGCATGCCTTGTGGCTGTTTTGCATTCTGGTCTATTGAGGCTAAACTGTTTTCTGTGTCTTTTACAAATCGGTATCTAAAAAATGTCTTATTTTTTATTATGAGGGTCCCACAGGAAAATCTGATATTTATCATTCATGTTTCACAACCTCAACTCACTCTGTTATGCTTTTATGACTTGACAATGACATATGATAGAAATAAAAAGACACAACGTGATAAAAGGCATGTCTCAGTGAGAAGGAAGAATATAACTTTGGAAAGATAAGAAATTCATATCAAACTATCATGAAACGTCGAGTCTTCACCCTGAAAGCGTTTTGGTCATGGTTCTAGGGTTTTTGTTTTTATTTGTTTCCTGTTTTAGTTTGAAAGTCCTCCTCTAGTGTCCTGATTTACTTCCTACCTTTGTTTCTTTCCCGCCTGTGTGATTGTCTGCCCCGCCCTGATGAGTTTCACCTGTTCCTCTTTATCTCCCTCCTTTCCTTGTGTATGTCCAGCTCGTTCTCATTCACAGGGCGTCAAACACCGACGCTTTGTCACAGCAGGTTGGCGTTTGATTCCGCCGCACAAGGCACGCTTTAGCATCGGTATGAGATGTACGGGCTTTCCGTTAACTACAATGTAAACCCATCTGTGTCAATAGTAAACGTTCAGAGAAATTGCTGTGGTGACGTATTATGAAAAGCAAAAGACACATGGGTCCAACAAGTGGGTCCAACACAGGGCTTTCATCCAGGAGACCGCTGTTTGTGTCCTGTAAGTTACGTTTCACTTTCACTTTACAATCAGCTGATTGTTCTTGTGCCATGTTCACAACGTCAAGTCACATTTTCACTGTACAAACGTAGTCATTTTAAAACCAAATATGTTTTTTCCTAAACCTAACTAAGTGCATTTATTGCCTAATCCATCAAGTGTTTTTGTTTAATTCACAACATTAAGCACGTGTTTACTGCATCCGAGAGGTCTGACAAAGCGTCAGTATGTGACGAGGTGAGATGAGAACGTGTTGGTATGTTCTTTGTCTTTTCTCAGTTCGTCTTCCTCGTCTTCATTGCTGCATGGAGTTTTGGTTATCTGTATCTGCCTGCTGTTCCTGCCAGCTTTTTGGACTCTCGGCTTGTAAGCTTTTTGCTTTATTAAAGTATTTTCTTTGTATCACACCGCCTGAGTCTGCATTTGGGTCCTTCCTGCCTGCGCTGCTCCCTGCACGACAACAGTTTTATGTTTCATGTTTAAGTCTCTTTGTGATCTGACTGCAGGACACATCTCCCCTTGGTGATAATAAAGTTGAAAAAGCTTCCAATGCAGAGAACTGTTTATTATCATCACAAACAAGTGAAGTTTTGAGTGTTCACAGGGAGAGTTGACTTGGTTGCCAGCCATCTTGCCCCTCCCGTAGTGCGTGACTCTCAGATGATGTTTGTCCCCATTAAAGGAACCCTGGGTGTTTCACCATGTGAAGGTCTGTAAGGTCACCGTCCGTGGGCACTTTCTTTGATCGGCCCCGTCTCATGGATCAGTCAGGGATGGATTCAGTGGAATGTACAGGGAGTTCATGGATTGGAAACAGGACAGTTGTCTGGTGTTTTAGGCTGGCTATGCAGCAGATGGTTCATCGTGTCTTTGTACCAGGAAGGTTTGTGCAGGGGTGTTCTTCTGCTCTTCTGTGTTTATGTTTTCTTGTGTAGTTTTTTTTGGTCTATTACCTAGCTGCTCTAAAAGGAAAGAGAACAGTCCGTTCCCAACTTCTTAAAGCATTTCAAAATCAGACAAAGGAAACTATAATAGCAGAGGTGGCAGAAAAGAGTCAAACACCACCAAACCTTTTCCAAGATAAGATTACAACAGCTGCAGGTTAAAAGTACAAAAAGTATGCCCTTGATCTTGGCAAATCTTTTCTGTGGATTAACAACTGAATCAGAATAACATTGAGTCTCTTTGTATAGAACAGAGTTTTCATTTGCACCAGCAGTAACGTCACCATTGTGTTATTGATTGATGGCGACAGTGACAGCAGTCTGAGACAAAACACAGATAGAGCCACGGACTTTGAACTGTAAACTACATTTGCTTTTTTTGCTGATGTCTCCTTCTTATCAACAAGCTTGCAGACGCTTTAATTTGACTGGTCATTTTTAGAAATTATGGTCTTTATTTTTCATGCAAAAAAAATACTGTCTGTCCTTGGCTTGTAAGCTACATTTACCAGCGACAGTGTCTCGTTGCCCCTGTCAGCTCAGCTGTCAATCACAGACATAAACTGTACTGGCTCGCCCACTCAGAGGCTTGGAGGTTAACTGCTGGAGGCTTTCTTTTTATCAAAATAGCAATAACTGAAAAATATTAACAACAAAATAACAAACAATCAATTTTTTTTCTCACGTATCTCTGGTGGTACAGTATCTAGCCATGCAAATGTTTTTGTTTTATATTTACTTACTTTACATCTATAAAAAATGGTGATGGCGTGCTTATATTATTCGTACATTTCAATGCTCGAAGCACCAAATTAAATCATATTTACCATAAATTCTAAATCATCTGCATGGCTAGATACCACTATAGTTAAGTGAAAAAATATGTTGTTTTTTTTATAATGTAGGTGAACTGACCTTTTACTGACACATTTAATAGGTTAGTTCTGTCTCGTTGCGGACCTCCATTGGTGGTGGTAGTAGTAGTAGTAGTAGTAGTCAGCAGAAATGGCAACAATGCTAATAGGAAAGCACTCAATCTTCAGGTTTTGAGCAAATTAATCAATCGCAAAACAATATGATTACAGCGCCTATAGGATACATTGAAAAACACAATGTCTATCTGGATGTAGAATGCTCATCAGCGTCACTATCAAAAGTCCAATTCCCAACAGTAAAACCAATTCAAAGAGAGATCAACCACAAGGACAGACAAGTATTTATTAGGTGCTCAGACAGAGCCATTAAATGGACAATGACATGGACGGTTAAAAGGAGATAAGAAAACAAATAGGAGTAAAATATGACGAGGCAGAGACAGACAGGACTTCGGCCAGTGGCGGGCCAAACTAGGTCAGCATCGTGTCCACTGGCAAGTGAGATCATTGTGTGTAAAAGGTGTCTGAGAGAGAGGGCAAACAAACAGACACATACAAACACACTCTCAGATCAGATATATTCAGCCACGCACACATTCAGGCAGCAGACAGGATGAGTGCTGTGTTGCAGCAGGGAAGAGGTGACTCCAGACCAACTCCCAACTGTCGTCTCCTATTTCAACACAGTGAAACTAGAGTTAGATAAGAGACTGTTGGTCATGAAGTAGACAAGAGGAAGGTTGCTTGTGTACAGGTGGGCTCTGAGTTTGGAATATGATGGGTTTGGACCTGCAGTATGATGTAACATCTTTTTTAGATAATCCTAAAACTGCCATTTAGTCCAGGTTTAGTTTTATTTTCTTGGAGTTATTTTTTTTTCTATTATGATTATTTCATTTCATATTGCTTTTCATATCTGTGTGAGACTTTTTTTTATTATTATTATTTTTATTCAAAATTGTAATCAGTTAAATGTATTTATTTGATTGTTTTAATCACAACTGGGGGATATCCATGATAAGTCTGTCCCTTGCATATTCTGTTATTATTTATATATTTTTATGTGCTGTTAAATAAATCAAATCAAGTCCAACACAAACATTTCAAAATGAAACAAGATGAAAAAAACTGCCCTTGCATCTCTTAGCAGCTCCACGTCTCCCCTGCTGTGATAAAACAGCAGGAGAAACACTGGGAAAAGAGGGCAGCTGCATAAATTATCGGACATTTTCTGATTTCCACATTTTCTGGACGGATAGAAAAAAGAATAATAGCATTACATCCAATAAAATACATCCAAACGCTGACCTTTTATTCTCTCTTAGCTCTGCCTTATGGGATTTCAGATAATACAGACAGGGATTTTCAGATTTGTATCATATTGTTTCTACTTGTAACTCAATCAAATGTAAGGCACTTTTACAAATGCAGTTTATGATCATTGTCAGAAAAAGAAAGGTAAATAACTCTCTCTAACATTCTGCCTTCAATCTATTAGCACCCAACAAGACACAGTTCATTGTTTTGTTTGTCGGGTTTGACCAATGTGAATATGGTGTGAAATAATTTCACAGTATTCTAGCTCTAATAGCATTTCGGGAAAGTTCGATGCTATTGTGATAATACTATTTACCATGAAAATGTTGGCCACAATAACTGTAGAATGAAATATCGATACAGGCCCGAACCAAATGTAGTCTGAACCAAATGTCATGGTAATCTTACCAATACCGTAGCTGTCGAAAAATGTCACTAAAAACCACAGTCACATGCCAACCCTCATTTTAGCGCTAAAGGAAAAGAGAACTATCATCAAAGTCATTAAGATTCATCATCTGGGAACTATGAACGTCTGTACATAATTTTGTGGCAATCAGTCTAGTAGATGTTGTGATATTTCACAGGATAAGTGAAACCTTTGACCTGCTGGTGGCCCTAGTCAGAGGATCACCAGAGTCAGTTGGCTTCATCCTGAGAGTCCACGACTGTCTGTACAAAATTGCATGGTATATCATCCAGTAGTTGTCTAGTTGTAATAGTTGTTGTATATTTAATGTTGGACCAACGTAGTGGACCAACTGACTGAGAATACTATCCCCGGTCTGATAACCAAGCAGATACACCAGAAAATAATACAGTCTTTTTAAGTAGATAATCTTTTCTGTTTAAGCTTTATATATTTATAGAAAAATAGTAAAAACAACTAAATTCTTCGCAAAGATACATGACTATTGTTTCGCAGGTTTTTTTTTTTCAAATAATGGACAGTGCTGTGTGCTGCTGATTTTAGAGAATCATTCATAAACTAAAAAAACATCTAGCGCTCTGATAGTGCTATGTTCTAAATGCAAGTGCTGTGATTAATTAATGTATTCTTTGATTTTGAAACAGCAGCCTTACGTTGTTGTTGTTGTTTAGCCTTTCTGAGGCTGTCGCCAAGATGCTGCTCCAATGGTCCTGCAAGTTTGGATTGTGCAATTAAGTCTACATGGTGATTTATTCATGCACATTAAGGAGATTGATTGAAAGCATGTGAGTTATTTTCAACCTTGTATTTACAGTATTATTCATAGGCTGATATTTATACCAAATTAGGCTTTATATCATGATTTATTGGAAGCAACCAAGCAATTCTATGTAAAATATGACATTCAGCAGCCCTGTATAGCTCGAATGGAATAATCCTTTGTTTCATAACCACATTTTTACGCCACTGCGATGCTTTGGCTGTGAGATTGGCTGTGGAATCCAGCTCCTTAGGTTGAATTGTCAACTATTCAGGGTCACCCTTGTTTATTACAAAGATCTAGACAACGAAACAAGAGAATTCTGCCAATAGCCTTCACCATGCCAATTTATTGCAGATTCATTATCCAGACTTCATTGCAGATACTTGGCTCAGTTTATCATCAACTCACTTACATTAAGCTGCACTTACTCGATCAAAGAAAGTTCGACTGAACAAAGATAGGAAAATACCTATTAAGAGTAAAACCGTCCATAATTCTCACAATGTCTACTATTTAATAACTTAATAGACCGCTATACTCTATGCTATTTACTTTTCAGCCATGCAAATACATTGCTGCTGAGAAAATAACAGCATGTCAGGGTCCATTGTTCTCTTAACATTGCAAGTTATGTATTGTGTTGTGCACAACAAAGCAGCCTTCTGTGCAACAGGGTTGTTTGTCAAAAAAAAGTCAGATTTATATGAAAATCCCTCCCAGTGAGAAATACATCAAATCCCATGAAAGGGCCGCAGCTGCAACCTCAATTTTACTTTTTCATGCTGACTTTATTGTTAAAAACCGAGGCCTCCGGAAGGTCAAAACTCTGTTTGCTTCCTTTTGAAGTCGGAGTATTGTGTAATCCCTATATTTTTCTACGGGAGATATCACTGGCACTTTGACAAAGGCGCAATGTCAAACGTGTTTTAAGGAGTACAAGGGGAGCACTGTGTATTAGAAATGAAGACACTCTCAGGAGTTGCTGTCTTCCTCTCAGTGGGATGTTTCATGCAAATAACAGTCAGTGTGCATCTTATCATCTCCTTTTTATCATTCAGAAATGTTTAATTATGGCATATCCTCTGTTACCCAATATAGTGTAGTACAGTATGTTATTGTATGCCGTAAATTTTAAAATATTGGCTAGGAATTTACAGTACATTATACTTTACTTAAGTGAAGTGCTGTATTTGAAACATGCTTATATAAGATACAGGCCTTTATTTATCATTTATACTAGTACTAGTGCAGTGCCAGCTTGGGGCGTGGCCAAATGTGTTATGTCCAAGCTTATTCCCCCGTCAAATAGTGTTTACCTCCTGTTATAATGATAGCGCCCCCCTCGGTGGTTAGGGTTAGGGATAAAGTGTTGGTTCAGGTTTAGGTCAATGTATTTTCATACAACGGTTTGTGTGAATCTTACGAAAAAGTTATTCCTCCTTTTTCGTTATTTTCCTGCCATTTGGAACGGATGCCCATTCTGAGAGCTTATAGAATTAGTGCCGTTTAAATGTATTACGGCTGTCAATCGATTAAAATATTTAAATGAGATCAGTCACATGATTTTCCAAGATTAATCACGCTTAATTGGGCTCAGTTTTAAGAGTAATTCCAACCTTCCTCCTTTATTTTATTGTGCTGGCCATGTCCCTGGCTAGTAATAATTCATTAAATACCTGCTTAATGGTAGCAGAGCCTAATGCAGAACCTAAATCAACCCAATATGGTATAATGGCAAAAGATAATACTTGCTTTTGACATACTGGAGGATGTACTATATTTTCAAATAACCACACAGCTTCATCACTGCTGTAATTTCTAAATGTTAAAGTAGAACTAATGTGTATTCTAAGACTGCAAAATTAAATGCCATTTTTTTTTCACTAAACCACAGCACACTGAATGCATTAATTCAATTATTGAAATGAATGGATGCTGGATAGAAGGTTGTGTGAAGGTCGGGGACAGAGGGAGGAGCTCAGGGCCTTGGAAGAGGGGATGAGTCAGGGGTCAAATGGAGATGGTGAGCTGATGAGAGGCCAAGGGTGTTATAAAAAAAGTAATTTAAACAGGAACCATCAAAGACAGGATCATGTTTATTGTCTCTTTGCTTTGCTCCACCTCTCTGAGTTGGTCCTTATTCATCTTCAGCGAACACTCAGTGTCTGGTTGCTATGGCAGCTGCTCCCTCAGATGGTGGATGAAGCTGTGTTTTTATAGATGTAACTAATTTTGCTCGGGCAGGTTCCAAGATCATTAGAACATAGAGCAGCAGATCTAAAGTCTGCTTTGGTATTTCCGCTAAAGGTCAGCGGACATACGGTATGTTTTATTACAGGAGGCAGATGGAATGCGGACAAAGTAGCTGTTTGTGATGTATGGGCCGACATCATCGAATCAATAAGGCTGAAGAATTCTGTGTTGTGCTTAGTGGGATGGATTGGCGTGCTTGTGCACAGCAACACAACACAGCGCTTCTCTTTCTTCAGATCTAAGATGTAAGACTGAGCTGCTAGTAATTGCAATTTTGTTTAACCTTTTTGCAAGATTAGGTGTAACTTAATGAGACGTTTGCGTATCATGATGGACCAAATAATAGTGGTTCTTTGAAATATGCAGTATTTATATGTGAGTGTATGTGTCCTCCAGAAAAGCTGTCTGCTAAAAATTTCACATGGCTGAACAGGGAATTAAACACAATTGTTTTGGTGAGCAGATTACTCTGAGCATAACACACACACACACACACACACACACACACACACACACACACACACACACCTTTAGTGACTGAATTCAAGTTAATTTATAGGTCAAATCAAATCAAATCTATTTTTGTATAGCGTCAAATCACAACATAAGTTATCTCAAGACGCTTTATATATAGAGCAGGTCTATGACCGTACACCATAGTTTAGAGACCCAACAAAAGGGGTAGGTAAAGGGGTTAACAGGGAAACATCTACCTGGCTTCATTAGAAGATATCAGGAAAGCTAGCTGCTATTACTTACACTATTATATCACTAAGGATACAGCTGTTATGTTAAAAGAGCCTAATTGCACTTCCAACATTCAGGGTGCTCCCAAGAGACAGATAAAGAGTGGTTTTCAACGTTCAGAGGACACTTTATCACTTTTATTAAGCTCCAAAAACCCCAGATCCTACACTAGTGCAACTAGATGTCATCTTTTGTTTGAGTTTATTGCAGAAGATGTTGTAAAGAATTTTTCCAAGCTGTTAAAGCTTCAGTAGGCAGAATGTTTTTGTCATCATTGGGAAAAAATGCCATAACAACCTTTCAGCATATTGTAATTCAAGTGTTCTAACAGAAAAAAATAGACTTCTGCACTTCCTCATGGCTGTGATCATGCTTTAGAAAATCTAGCCCATGACGGGAGACTTTGGCCAATCATTGGTCATTTCAGAGAGAGAGAGCGAGTTCCTATTGGTTGTGCTCTGGCTGGTGGGCGGTGCTTGGTATTTCCTCAATTGATCTCAACATGGCTGTCGGGTCACAAACTTTCTAATTTTAAGCTAAACCGTACACTACAAGATGTTTCTGAAAAAATTTGAGGCGAGAAATAGGCATTACAGTAACAGAATATTGATTCGTATTTGATCAGCACTGCCAAGTTTGACGAGTTTCACGATTGATTGACAGCTGCTCAGAGACAGCAAGGCTCCAGCTCGGCTCTGATTGGTTGTTTTCCTCCGGTCTATGAAATCTTGCAGATGCCATTAAGAGCAACGGAGGACACAGAGGCAATAAAACATTTTCCAGATTACCTGTTTCATGCACTACTGTGAGGATATAGTGACCATTTTATAAAAATAACTTTTTTTAATCATATTTGCTCCAATTCTACCCACTGCTGCTTTAAAACCTTACTGGTTACAAACTTGAAAAAGCTCCTCCAGAGCTACGGAATTACTATAGACTATACACTATAGTCATACTGTTTTCATTGGCTGAATGACTAATACTAATCATGACTTATAAACCAGCATTCATGTATAACATCAGTGGAGCTGTTTTGTTGCTGTTAATGCTATTGATTCGAAATTCACTGGAGAAATGCTGGCAAGTACAGTACGATGTTAGTTAGTGGCAAGTGGCAACTCTAACCAGCCGTCCGACTTAGTCAGTAACTGGCATATCAGAGCTGTTCAGGCAGCTTCCACAGCTCCACACACAGTCACTCCTCACCCCATGCCTTCAGCTACTGGTGAAGCATTCAAATAACAACAAAAGGCTAGAGCTGAAAGGCCGATCGGGACATTGGGGGTGCTCTACAACGATCGCACATTGGGCCTTTAGTATAGAGAACATTCATCTGACTCCGTTCTTGTGAAACCTCCATCCTCCATCCACAGCCTCAGTCAGAAAGCCTCCAGGAAACAGGTCAGTGAACAAAGCGAGAGAGGGAGAAAGAGAGGAGACAGGGAGAAATAGGATGGGAGATGGGAGGAGGGGGGAGTCAGAAGTTGATAAGAACTGAGCTGTACTGTTCTTCTAGAGACCAGCTGCCGGAAGAGCTGCTCGAAGGCAGACAAAAACACCTCCCAGTACGCCTCGCTGGCCCACAGTGACACCTCCCAGAAGTCTTCCTCTCAGCCACTCGAGAGCGTGACTGAGAGCTGTCACCCAAGGCAACAGCCTGCGGTGCTGCACTGCAATATATATGCCTGTCTTTACAATGAAATAATTTCATAATGATGAGATTTCAGTAGTATGTTTGTTTTGTCATATAGGAAGCTTTTTACATGTTTTATTTATAGTCATTTTGAGAAATGGCTTTAAACAAGTGGAGCTGTGGAGCAGGAATCTAACCCATTTGGCTAATTTATTCAGTTGCTTTCAGAAAAATGACAATTAAAGCCTCAACACTACATGAAATGATGTGCCGAGGTGAATATTGTCTGCAGTAGAGAGGGAACATGGCTGAAATATGTTACCCTGGCAACAGTCTACACAGGGAAGGAAACCAGATCATGTTGTTATGGGCTGCAGGCAAAAGCTCTTAGAAGTTAAAAAACACCGCCTATGTTCCATCAATTTGATAGCTTATTGATACATTTTGCTTTCCTTAAGTGTTGCAGGTTACAGCCCGGTGATAAGGTCTTTTATAATCCTTTAACTTAAAGAAATCCTTTGGGATCGATGTGAATAGGAATTCAGTTGTGGGTTTCACAGAGACGGGAATAGAAGATGAAAGTCAAAATTGTTCTTGTGTCAGAGCCTCAAGTCAGAAACATTTCTGTCTGAAGTGTAATGATAAGGAAGTTAATATTTAATAAAGAAAAGAGTCTGATATTACAAGAGGAAGACAGCAATGATTTTGGTTTTAAAAGTATCTTTGAGTTGTCCTTGTTTCATTGCAAGTCAGACAGGAGGATTCTGAAAGGCCAAATGCTTGAAAGGTGCCTGCTGCCTATGATTAATTAGAAACGTAAAAAAATGAATTAATGTATTTATTATTTATTTTTATTAGGAAAGTCTGACAATTCTGTCGTGTCACTTTCCGCTTGTTACATGCATAGTGTCTTTTCAAAATAATCTTCCAACATAGCTTTACTTAGTTTTTAGGTTTACTTACACAACAAAACTATGTGTTAGGTTTAGGCAACACAAGTACTTGGTTAGGCTTAGGAAAAGGTTATGATTGGGGTTAAATAAGTATGTTTGTTACGTAAAATAACTACACTCCTTACGTAACTAATTGTTGTTGTTGTAATTGGTGTCACAGGGGACACAAAAGAGTGGTATCCTGGGTTTCCCACCCGCCGTAAGCAGATTTTCTCGCTCTTTATATTACGTCAGTTGCTCTGCTGGTCTAACAATGACGTGGATGGGTTTACATTAGAGTTAGTTGAAAGCTATATGTGTCACATAACAGACAGGTTGAGAGTGAGAAAGGGTTGGATTTAGTAACCAGGAGATATTGCAGGAATTAACAAATGAGATATGTTGACAATGAACATTTTGCAGATATGTTCAGTATAGAAACCTAATCATCCTTATGTTTACTATAAAACGATTTGCTGATGACAATGTCTTATACTTTACCATGATTTCATTTGTGACAAAGTTGCCTCTAGGATATTTTGGTCTATATGCATGGACGATGACCACGAAAAACAAACAAACATACAACAGCCTTTGCAATGGAATTTCATTTAATATCTAAGGCAGAAGAATCATAACAAAAAGCCAAAAGAAGAAGTCTGGAGATATTGGTCGGGTATAAAAAGCATATGCCTTTTACACTGGAGACGGTGGTTCTCATCCTGTTTGTCACTAACAGTAAACATAGTGTTTTCTTGAATCCTGAAAGTGATATTTTCCTAACCTTACCCAAGCAGTTTTAGTTGTGTAAACCATACCTTAAACATCAGTTGGCAGGTTAGAAATCCCTCATGAGTTGTTTTTAAACCAGTCATATGGGTCATTTTGGAGGGCAATGGCAAACCACCCAGTTTGTCCAGTTTATTTTAGGTATACAAGGTCAAAATCTAGCCGTGTAGCAACTATATCAGTGACAAATGTGCTCAGGTTGCTCTGACGAAGCGAGGTGGCTGTAAGCCACCTCGCCAACTGGTGACAGATCCGTTTTACATAAAAGTCCCAAAGCCCAGAAGCCTTTTTTCTCTGTGGTGAGAACAGGCGTGTTGAAGAGGGTGAGATATCTAACAGTCAGTTCTGTTAGCTGTGACTGGACTGCTGATGATCATCACCACCACAGTGACGTGGTCTGTGTGTGTGTGAGAGTGTTAAACTGATTCATCATTTTGCTGATGCACTGGGCCTCCATTAAATATCAGTGTTGTCCACTGCTGATTCAATGAATGCCCTCTCTAATCATTAGAGCTGCATAAAAACCTACTGTAAACCCTGCAGTTAAACATTTTCTTGACAGTTTTATTCAATTTTTTACAGTTACTTTTCAAACTAATTCTTAATTAAAAGCACTAATGCATACCAAAGTGTCCTAGAACGTTGAGTTATGTTAATTTAAACATACTGCAAACGTCATTAAGCCTAAACATGGTATGACACCAATCACATTTAAACGTACAGAAAATATAAAGAAAATAATGGCTTTATAATTTGAAATAATCAAACTAAATGAATTTGCAAAGAAGCGAACACAGAAATAATAAAACAAATGTTTGCTAAAAGACTAAATAAATTAAGAGGATCTGTCATAATATTTCACACTGATGCAAGGCATATTAGATGCGTCAGCAGAATATGGATGTTTTATTATCATTTATACAAGTTTAATCCTTGATCAGTGACAGAGCAGTAATTCAAACAGTGGTGGAGTGGTGGAGTTGCCTTCAGTGCCATGGTGGTGAAAAGGAGGTCAGCTAATTGGGACAGCTAAATATATTTCACAGGGTGCACCTTCTCCTTGGAAGGTGAAACACATAGCCGGAGTCACAGCTGGGACAAATTTAACATGCTGGTGATAATGAGGTGATTAGGACCTTCTGATGTCTACAGAGTGCCTGACGAGTGCTTATACACCTGTGGTACATATAATGTACAGGAACTACTGCAGGAACAATATGAAGTTGTTACGTTAAAGAGAATCTTTTCCAGAGTCCAGCCATTAAACCTCAACTTTAGACATCACAAACAAAACTAACGAACTGTAACTGCAAATGATAACTGTGGAATTCTGTTTAATGCTGAAGTAGTCTACACTGATCATATGCTTTACATCCATGGCACATTTCAGTGAAGCCAGTTATTAAAAAAAACTTTTCTTTCAGTGTTGCTTTGGAGGGATACAGACAGCAAACATTGCATTTTTTTCTATCTTGATATTATATCAACATTCATTAAGCATTTATTGTACTCAATAAATAAATAATTCTCCTAAATAAATAATCATAATATTAAAAACAGAAATGAATTAACCAATGAAGGAATAAGTAAGTAAAATGCACAAAGATTTTGAGAGATAAATCTTTTATTCTACTTTATTATACAGCTGTGTTATTCGATTCTGATTGGTCAATCACGGTGTTCTGCAGTCTGTAATTTCATTAGCAGACCGTTGCTATCTATAGCAGACCGTTGCTATGGGTGCAGTTCTGATGTCGGACGCTTTCGTGTCAAATTATTGATTTCTTAAGTAAGTAGCCGTGTAATAAGAGGGATAATGTACAGCTAGTAGGTCATTGTTGTGGAAGAATCCCTTTCAGAGTGATGAGAGACCCCTCCGCAAACGCATCGGTGGCGGCATCGCCATGTCGTTGATTCCTTCACAACAATGACCAGCTCGCTGTACATTATCCCTTACCTATAATGCCACCAGTCTTTAAACATATTTCTGGGATATGTTTACTTTCTCAATGGAAGTAAAAGTAGACACTTTGCACATTTGTTGATAAACCAATCTACTGAAAGACCTTTTTAGCAAACCCAACAATCTTACAGATAACTTAAAGTCCAAAAACTTCACACGAGCAAATTGGTTTCTTCACTCATACTCAGACAATCAGACAAACAGTTCCACCTGTGTGTGTGAGAGAGAGCATGCTTGTGTGTGTGTGTGTGTGTGTGTGTGTGTGTGTGTGTG
>CAKALG010015887.1:0-43713 GCA_916700815.1 Helicolenus hilgendorfi
TTCTGCCTCCGGAAGAAGCCGAGCTGGGAGGGAGAGCACACGTCGACAAGTTAGACGAGAGGTACCGTCTAACAATATAAGATTGTGCATGGAAGTTCATTCCTGACCATTTGATCAGTATGTGTGATAAAATCGTCTAAATTTAAGGTCCATTTAGCAGCTTTTTTCTGAGCTTTCAATGGCCTTTTATAGTCTCCAATCGGTGAATTGAACTGGCTCAGGTGTTATTACTCGACCAATGTTTCACACTTAGTTCATGTGACACTTTACCACTTTACCTTGATATACTTTACATAGTTTAGTTTAGTTTTACAAACTGTTACACCTCTCTCTCTGTGTGTGTGTGTGTGGCGTGTGTCTGTGTACAGTATATATGCACAGACATACATACACACATATTTACTACTTCTCTATACACACTACATTCCTGTTTACACCTCTGTGTACATATATTACTTCTCACCATGCATATACAAACTACTTCCTGTTTACATTCAGTTTTCCCACCTGACATACTGTCTTCTACAAAATTTACATTTACATTACTGTTTTATGTTTAATTACGTTTATATTTATTTTAACTGCACTATTTTATGCCTTAGATTCTCATTTTGCTTTTACTTCTACTTGTGTGATTTCCCCTTTTATATATACATATTTTATGAGCATTGTTGAAGGAACCTGAGACCAATTTTCATTGCCAATGACTGCTTTGCTGTAATTGAGAAATGACAAACAAAGAACCTTGATGACACCTACGCCACTACCATGTGATGAAGATTGTGAGAGGTGGTTGAAAGCTCCAAAAATGCAACTATAGTGGAACTAGAGTTGTGATTTCTTTTAGAGCTGCAACTATGAATCGATTAGTTGCCGACAATTCAATTAATCGGCAACTATTTTGATAATCGATTAATTGATTTGAGTCATTTTTTAAGAAAATAAAAGTCTAAATTCTCTGATTCCAGCTTCATAAATGTGAATATTTTCTGGTTTCTTTACTCCTCTATGACAGTAAACTGAATATCTTTGCGTTGTGGACAAAACGTCATCTTGGGCTTTGGGAAACACTGATCGACATGTTTCACCATTTTCTGATATTTTATAGACCAAACAACTAATCAATCAGTCCAGAAAATGCTCAACAGATTGATCGACGATGGAAATAATCATTATTTGCAGCCCCAATTTCTTTGTCACAAATATAAAGATGTGTTTTCAGAGGGTTTTCAGCTTCAGAAACAGACACAGTGAAGACAGTGAATGCATGTAGCTGCTAAGCACCCAAACTCTAAAATCAAATTTTTCCAATACATTTAATTTTTTTGTTTTTTAACTGCTCATTTGTTTCCTTTATTGAGGAGCCTGTAGAGCCACACATGTGTTTTCAGTTAGTGTAGATTAGACTTCTGCTCAAGCTGTGTGGAGATAAAGGTGTATTTTGCGAAGCCTAAACAGGTGCAAGGAGCTAACAGGAGAGTGAAGGAGGCGACAATCAAACACACACAGTCTGCAGAGAAGAGCTCTAATCAGCAGGAAGAGGTGAAATCACCAGTGTGGGTTTACTAGGCGTGTGCAGGGCCTTTCAGTTTGTTCAGGGTTGTTTGAATGCATTTCTTTGCCTTATGTAAAGCACTACTTCCTCTATATATGTAATTTCTATGTGACATGTGAAGTCTTATGAACATGAGCCGTTCTATCCCAGAGCTTTGCCCCATGCAGGGTAAAGCATGTTTATGATCTTTGGTCGCCTGGAGTTTGGTTGTATGTTTCAGTCAATAGCTCTTGTATTGACCAAGAATGTGAGGCTGCCTTTGTTGACTTGTTTTTTTTTTTGTATTTGACATCAAAATGAGGTTCGACATACAGTTTAGCTGTACCATTATTTCTCCAACTGGAAAACATGCACATGCACAGTAGGGAACTCATGTGGTTTAACTGTTCGATTTTATTGTATTTTTTCTCTCAGGGGGTTTATGCTGGACAATGGTGCAGCCAAACTCTCCTTCCTTCCTTAGCTATATAAACACTGTTTTTATACTGAAATTCTGTAGTTAATAATATCACCTACAGATTTCACCTATCAATGTACAATCAATCAATGTTTAGTACGAACTGCAGCTGTCCTTACAAAGTATGTATTGTTGCATGCAGTATGCCTACAATTGGGACATACTACTTCTTCATAAAATTGCACCTTGAATTTTGACCCTCTTGCTCATATATCTGCTAAGCAGAGGATTGTGGGTCAGAATAGCCAGAAAAGCATGCTGGCTTCCATACTGCAAAATGTGACCAGATATAGTCCTGGTATTTTTGACATACTGCATTTGACATAATATGTATTGGGACATAATAAATCTTTTTCTGGCATACTAAAATCATGGTAGTATGGGTATTGGAACACAGTATACACGCACAGTATATTTCATTACAGGAGTTATTTTAGTCTCTACCAGAGGGTGGCAGCATAGCCTTACATTAGTACTCTGACTATAGTTAAGGTTTAGTTTGGTAATAGAACAATATGTTACTACCTACGTTAGATAAAAACAATTGTACTGTCCTACTGACTAATGGGGAATATATTTTTTTAAACTGGTCCAGTATCGAGGGAGAACACTGTAACCAGCAGCCAAGATAGACAGACACTTATACTTTAATAACTATCAGAGCCTGTTATGGCAAAACCAAGTACTTTTAGTGGACATAAATGATGCTGCCAGCTTGCCCCAATAGGATTACATTGCAGCTGCCTACAGCGCTCTCTCTCAAAACTGGACCAATTTCAGAAATGGTTGTCCCTTTTAGTCAGTTAGACACAAAACACATGGGAAAATATGAAGTTACTGTAATAACTGTGTGTTATATGATGACTTACCTTCCATAGAGCAAGGCTGAGCAGGGCTAACAATAAGAGTCCTCCCAGCGTGCTACCAATGATAATCCAGGTAGGGATTCTGTAATCTCCCTCCTTCCTGATCTCCAATATTATCTGTGGACAAGACAAGATTTGAATCATTAGATCAATAATAATTCTCATTTCTTTTTGAGATGCACACTAAACTCAGTCAGCTATTGTATATATGTGTTAAAATGCAGAGTTTATTTGTTCATTTCATTTGTTACCAAATAACTCAATATTAATATACTGACAATATTGTAGGGTTGACTATTGGTGCTTTTAAAAAATATTTACACATTCAGATTTCTGATAAATAATCATCAGTAATGTGGATATAATGAGTTAAGTGGATTATGGTAAATAATAGAACAGTTAGAAAAGTACTGTAAATTTAGAAAATAACATCACTTTACTGTAATGCAGCCTTTAAAACCAGGAAAAGACAACACTTATGCTATATTACGTTAATACTATACACTATACTATACTATAGTGTACATGTATGGTAGTCTGTTATGACTACTACTAAAGATAAAGCAGCTGTGACATTCACAGAGAGTAATAATAATCTATCAAGAGATGATGATGATTATACTGAATTATAAATTGAGACATTTGTTACTGTAGTTTCATTCAGCACATGAAGACTCACAGCCCCAACGTGGGATATTCATAAAGACGTGTACATAAGTAGAATAAAACAACGACCACTGACACCGTATTTGTACAGTTTGATTAAAGATTCAAGATTCTATAATTTATTGCCGTATAAACCGCAGTTGATTCGGAATTTGCTTTGGTGCAGTCAACAACAAAACATATAATCACATAACACACACAACAAAAACATACTGCCACAATAACAATACAGTAACCATACAATTAATACTAAAGTGCCACCAGATGGCTCATGCCCTTTAAGTGACAAGTTAAAGTGCTTGTTTATGCAACCGGTGAAGCATTTAGGACGTTGATTGTCTCGGGATAAGTGTTATTGTAGAAGCAAGATGTTTTAGTCTTAATGCTGCGTAGTCTTTTACCCGAAGGTAGAGGATTGAATAGATGCTTTGCAGGGTGTGAGGTGTCCTTTAAAATGTATGTATATGTATATTTATGTAGGTTTAGCTGTATGTGTGTATTTGCACATTTTTGCTGCTTTTTGTTTTTATTTAAAGCACCCTGATCTGTTTTTGTGTTTGATGTAGTGCTATAGAAATACATTTAAATTGAATTTTTCAGAAATTGGTCTACAAACAGGGCTGAAAACTGTCTTTCTTAGCATATTAAAGGAAGATCTGCAGCACAGATCAGAACCAAGTTTACCATCAAATCCATTTCCCTCTTTACACTAATAATACCTTCAGAGCTTACGTCACTTAAAATAAATCAGTATGTAATGCTCATACAAGCATAATAAAGACATGTGGTATGACTGGTTTGTGCTGGCCAATAGATGGCAGCAAAGATTAGTGTATGAGTGCAGACTTCTACATGTTGTGCCGCTGGTCCTTTCGGTCCCTGAGCTCCACACAGCACGTGTGCTCCAACACCAACCTTTACTGTCTCATTCTACACTGCTGCCGTCATACAGCTGAGCCCACTGATATCTTTTTAGAAAGTAGGCACTGCAGCAAAATGTGTTCTTGTTTGGTGTTACAGATACTATTTTAAAACTTTCAGTCAATGATCTTCTTAAGCACAAAACACTGACAGAGGCTAAATCTGATCAAATCATGATGCTTTTATGAGCTCAGATTGGAGTCGGATCAAACTCCCAAGACAGAGGCAGTTTACAGCATGAGTTGTTGTTGACTCACATGTCTGACAGGCCTCTCTTCATGTAGAAACATGGGGCTGGAGGAGGGGAGCTCCACTGATGCACTGGTTCCCAGTTCCAGGATTTTAAACTTCAGCTGGAGAGAGGAAATCAAAACACGTTGCCAGTTTTTCACAAACGCATCACACAGCTGAGCGATTACAAAGCTATCGTTGCTACACAGTCAAAGCAGAATAACAGCAAAATGCCTGTTATTATAAAGCCGGGGGTTTCCAACCTTTATGCATGCATGTTTTGGGGTTTATACTCACTGCGTGTAAGGTATCTATTCGTAGCGCTCCTGTGATTCTGACTGCAATTTCTCTGTAGGAGGCCACGTTGGCGGTGCATTGGATCGGCAGAGTCAGAGTGTTGGATCGGTTCTGTGTGAAGAAACCAGACATCAGCCAGTAGGAAATAAAAATCTTACTTGGGAATGTATTTGGTTGGTTTGTACTTTACCAAGCGGGAGAAGCGTGACAGGTCCTCAGGTGACGCCCTGCTCTGTGCCACGTGCTGAGGTGGTAAACAACGCGTACCGTCTCTCTGAGGTGTGACATGAGAGTAAAACACCTGTTAGTAGGTTACAACTTCATGTCTGCAGAGTAAACAGTGAAATCATATTCTGATGAGTTGAAGTGTATTTGCATTAAATTACAACCAAGAATTAATATTGCTCTGTATTAAAGGAATAGAAGAAGAATGGGCTATTAGTATTCTAACTTTGAAGCTCAATACTCACCTGGTCAATGTAGAAGTCAGATATCTGCAGGAGTTGGTTCCCATTTTTCGTCATTTCTGGGATCTCGATGTTCAGCTGCAGGTCCTTTACTGGAAAGTAGCCAAGGTTCTGGATCTGAGAGACAACAAAGACTATGTGAAACTTCCGCCAACCAGTCAAGTTAAAGTTTACATCCATGTCTGTCCCAAATGTCATCACTTCATCATTTTATCCTGTCAGACATTTGTGTGAAATTAGCATCTGAATTATTGAGATATGGCCAAAAACTATTTTGTGAGGTCACAGTGACCTTTGACCATTAAAATCTAATCAGTTCAAACTTGAGTCCAAGTGGACGTTTGTGCCAAATTTGAAGAAATTCCCTCTAGATGTTCCTGAGATATCGCATTCACGAGAATAGACCGGACGTCCGTACGTACGGATGGACAGATGGACAACCCCAAAACTGCTATCACCGGTACGGAGACATAACATGTAAATTATTTCCAAGCTGGGCTATTTCAGGAGGGGCTCTTAAAGAGACGGGCAAAAGAAACGGAGCTTTTCAGACAGAGGGTGAATACAGGTACAGTATATTCAGACAGACAGCAGAATGTGTTTTTGAACATTAAAGCATGTAAACATGTTCTAGTAGAAACCCAAAATACAAATATGCACCTGGAAATGAACATGATATGTCTCCTTTAAAATATTTAAAACACATAAAACAAACTTACAGTAGACTGTTCAAACAACATACACGCAAACGTTAAATCACCCTACAGGATCACAGGAAGACAGTGAGGAGGACATGGATCTAGCTGCAGAAGCAATATCAAACTCTAATTGAATTAGTCTCCAAACCCTTCACATACATTTTTAAATGCTCTAATTGGGATTAGATAGCTAATGGATGGATTGATGGATTTCCAAGCAGTGTTTTCCTGTATACAGTAAACTGATGTGATGGTGGTGATGATGATGCTCTTGGCTCTTACCTGGAAAGTGAAGTTGAAAGGAGGACCGATGACGCCAGGCTCCTCCAGTGACAGCTCTGATTTGATGTCATATCGAGTCGGATTTGAATCCCTTTTTAAGCACAGAATAAACACAAACAAGTAATATGTGAGAAAGCTACCATCTTTCATTCATCTGCACATGTTGTCAAGTTGAATACATGATGGCAAAGTCCCCTTAGTCCTTATATTCCCACACTGATTCAATGGCATCTGGAATAATATAGCATTACATTGTTCCAGTTACCTGCACTCCCAAGTTAATTGCTCAATCAACTCAAAAGCTTCAGCAACATGCATTGTTTGGTAAGACATTGAGAAACTGACAAACCTGGTGAAGAGAAGGTCTGCCTCGTATTTCAGCGAATAATAGATATCATTGAAATTGTCAGCTGTGCTCGTTTCCTCACCGTCGCTGTTGAGAGAACGAGACAAAAGTATTCAAAGAACGTGAATGATGATGTTACAGCGGGACACACCAGTTGAAATATTTAGTAGCTCAATTGCAGCTTTTTTTTTGAATCTCTATCTTGAGCTCGCCACATGATATGTACAATGTTTTTTTTAGATTTGTTGATCGTTAGCATCAGTAAGGGCACAAATGGCAGTTAAGGACAGACTTCTCTCCATGCAAACAGGAGATGTATTTGTATGTCAATCATTATAAAATACTGATAACGGTTCTCACCTTCTGGCCTCCAGGATAACCCTGACGTGATGGAGGAAGACGGTACGACTGAACTCGAACTCCAGACGAAATGATACCTACACAGAGGAGAAAACAGAATAAATCAGTTTTACCAGTTTATCATCATTACATTTTTTACAACAAAAACACTGAAAGCAAAGATCAGAAGCTTCTTTTGACTCAATATGCTACCATTTACAGTAAAGGCCCTGCATTATGGATTAGGGAGTAAAGCCTGCAATAACCTGCTGTAAGTAGCGGGCTTTGACCTCAGGCAGCCGGCTGAACAGTCGGTGCTGCTTAAAGAGAACCAGGGAATTTCCCCTTCAGTCCAGGACAATGTAGTAAATTCAGATCGACATGACTACACACACGCACGCACGCACACACATACAGTATATATACAACTACGAGTGAGAGTCAGATTGAGGGCAAAATGTGAGCCCAGAGGCAGAAAAGAGAGGAGACAGACAGAAACAGGAGAGACTATGGGTGTGTAAGAAAATGGAAATCATTACAGGAAGTCCAAACAAAAACAGAAGGAGGAGAGGAGAGGAGTGAAGTGGAGGATTGATTGGCGAGCATTGTTTACAGTCCTCCATGCCGTAATGAAATGCTGACGGACTCCGTCTGACCAAAGAGGAATGCATAAAGTTTAGCACATACATATAAAAGCGAAGACCTATTTTCAATGGTGGAGTACATTTGCTCAAATACCATACTCAAGTGCAGTTTGAGGCACATGTACTTTAGTATTTCCATTTTCTGTTACTTTATAATTCTACTCTACTACATGTTAAAGAGAGATTTGTCAAGTGTTTAATATTCTTATCAACGTGGGAGTGGACAAATATGCTGCTCTATGCAAAAGTATGTATATATTTATTATTGGGAATCAATTAACAACATAAACAATGACAGATATTGTCCAGAAACCCTCACAGGTACTGCATTTAGCATAAAAAAAAAAGCTCAAATCATAACATGGCAAACTGCAGCCCAACAGGCAACAACAGCTGTCAGGGTGTCAGTGTGCTGACTTGACTATGACTTGCCCCAAACTGGATGTGATTATCATAAAGTGGGCATGTCCGTAAAGAGGAGACTCGTGGGTAGCCATAGAACCCATTTTCATTCACATATCTTGAGGTCAGAGGTCAAGGGATCCCTTTGAAAAGGGCCATGTCAGTTTTTCCTCATCAAAATGTAGCGTACGTTTGGAGCGTTATTTAACCTCCTACTCAACAAGGTAGTACAACATGATTGACACCAATGGATTCCTTAGGTTTTTTAGTTTCATGCGATACCAGTGTCTTCACTCTAGCTTTAAAAGCTGAGCCCACTACAA
Source organism: Helicolenus hilgendorfi (assembly GCA_916700815.1). Lineage (NCBI taxonomy): Eukaryota > Metazoa > Chordata > Actinopteri > Perciformes > Sebastidae > Helicolenus > Helicolenus hilgendorfi. The sequence goes on from CAKALG010015887.1 coordinate 8,495, forward strand.
CCAAAAAATCGGAAGTTTCGTTAAAAAAATTTAAGGCGTTAAGAAAATGTGCGTTAACTTTGACAGCCTTAATTGATACGTATTTAAAGGTGTGGTGAGATTAAAGACTGCAACCAACTGAAACATCTCCCCTGTGCCACATGTGTAGGAGAACTACAATAGCCGACGTAAAAACGTGAATGTCAGTGTTTGGGTTTGTCCGTTCTGGGCTACTGTAGAAACATGGCAGTGAAGAAGCTCTGTGAAGAGGACCCTCTCCCTTTGTAGATATATACTGGTCTTTCTAAGGTAGTGACGCTTATATTCAGGTGATCATACACTGAAGAACACATACTTATTATTACTATATGCCATAGATCCCCTGAAATGCTACACACTGTTCCTTTAAATAAAGGATCTAAATACTTCTTCCACCACAGCCTATTTTCATATAATCATATCCCATTAGTGGAAAATGATCCCTTGTTTTTGTCTTTGTTATAAACGTCCTAGAAAAGAAAGGTTCATGTTTTCAAAATAATTGGATGAATCTATGTTGACGGTCATTTAGAAGAAGTTTAGATGAAAACACACACACACATAAGAATGCGCAGACACACACATGCATGGTGGTGGTATATGGGTTTGGAAGACATGATGGTTCGTGGCTAGAGGATATTCGTGCGCCAGCATAGTTGAACATGGAAATTCAGACAGAGCATGAAGCTCCCCTTCCTCCTCTGGTGGATGTAGTCCACATTCACTGTCAATCAGCAAGCATTTAATTTGCAATAACTACTGTTCCCTGTTTCTGCGTACGCCCACAAGAGACAAACACATTTGTCACCACCGCGGTTTGAACTTTTAATTTAGACCTCACTTTGCTGCAGCAGTAGTAGTAAAGTTTACATGCTAGTTTTACAGGTCAAAAGCAACCGGAAAAGTCAAAACAAGAGTGATAACTGTCTGTTTTAAAACGCTTGTCCCGAGGTTCCTATACTTTCCCTAAGCTAAACAGCGGTGTGGGCAGGCTTGGCAGCAGCACCGGCGTACAATCAGCCTTGTTTAACTCTGTGCCACATTTTTAAAAGCCTTGTGGCTCTGGACGCTGTTCAGGCTGAATGAGTTGGTATGAATCACTCAGTGAGTTTTAAAGGGCGACCGGCGTCCTCTTGGTGCAGTTGTTGGGGAGCGTTACAGAGAAATGCAGTGATATTTGCGTTGCCCCGGAGACGACTATTGTTTTTGATAATGACGTTGGTTAGGACATTTCATGAACTCTTTCGATCACCTTCATTACTTCATTCCTGCAGTATTTGTCAGCAGATTTTGTATCAGTAAGAAAGACTTTTCTTCAGACATCAATAGAAAACATGGCTTACGTATAATCTGCTCGCTGTTTAATAGCTTTTAATTACGCTGTGCGATGTACTATCAGTGTCATCCCTAACAAAGTTAATTCAAACATCACCCTCGTAAAAATAAAACTTGATGCCTTGCTGTAAAAAGACACTGAAGTCTCATAAATATCGTTGACATTACAAGCCTGTGGAAAGGCTTGGAAACAGCAGAATTGAACGTGAGAATCAGTAACAGATGAGAAAAAAACAACTCTCAGTATCTTTTTCACTCTCAGTTTCACCTGGTGCACCAGGCTGAAGTGGAGAGAAAATGTTCTAAATGGCCGAGGAAGAAAGTGTTTTGTTCTATTTACCGTGTTGCTGAGCTCTTGATAATAATGTAATAACAACCAAATGGGATGCTAATTAAAATGTTTATGATGCAAAGACCAGTGGGCTGGGAAGTGGAGCCAATGCTGAAGTGCCTTGCACCTGCATTCTTTCTAATAGCCAGCAGGAGGCGACTCCTCTGGTTGCAAAAAAAGTCTGATTGTATAGAAGTCTATGAGAAAATGAGCCTACTTCTGTTGTAAACATGAGTTTATGGTCTCAATCGCTAGTTTCAAGTCTTCTTCAATACAGCATGATGTTCATTTAGTAAATTATGGTCCCATTTAGAGTCAAATAGACCATAAAGCAGGGGATGCTATAGGGCGTGGCTACCATGTGATTGACAGGTTGATACCACGGCGTTGTCCGGTCTGGGAGTTGTCCGTGTTTTCATCTTACAACGTTATCCCTTTCACAGTGTGCTTTCTGTTCATGAAAGTTAATTATAACATTTTTGGTTGTACTTAGCTCCACCCTCTTGTGTCACTTCTGGTTACAAAAAACCAAGATGGCGACGGCCAAAATGCCAAACTCTAGGCTTCAAAACTGTAGTCCACAAACCACTCGGCGACTTCGCGGTGACTACGTCCACTTCTTATATACATTCTATGGTACAGAGGAAGATGGTATTGCATGACTGATTTTGATGTCAGAATAAGGAACAGTTACTTTAAACTTTAAGAAAATGCTTTCAAAACATGCAAAGTAACTTCCAGACAACTGTGTGAGCAACAAGACTCACATATGTTATGGCTGGTGTCCCAGACATTCTCCAAACTCTACTATAGGTTTTCAGTTACAACAATATTTTTTTGTGCCAGTGACAGTGTGTCCTCCTTCTGACTGAATGTTTAACATATGGTAAAGAGGTGGAGGTTCACCTAGAGAACACATTAAATATAAACTCATGACCCGAATAACTCTGCTCACATTATAATATAGTTTATGGTCCAACATCACATTACCAAAGTTAGGTCATGGGAGTCGAGTTCGGAATTTTGGCTGACGTCATCTTGGTGTTTTGGAACAGAACGCTGAATAAGCCATTTTTAGGCAACCAAGATGTTACAAATAAGTTACTTTCATGAACTGAAAACTGTTAACACATTCCCAGTTTGGAAGAACGTCACTCGTACAACTTGTCAGACTTAAATATCAGCGCTATACCGGTATTTAAAATCTCTCATTTACTCTCTCTGGCACAAAAGGTCTTGGCTTCCACTGCTTTGCTGGTTAGACACCTTATTAAAAAGTTGGAGATTGGATCAAGGAAACACTGAACTGTATCAAGCTGGAGAAAATAAAATACTCTACCGAGGACTCTCTAGAAACATTTTACACAATCTGTAAGGTTTTCTGGATCACATAAAATTCTTGACACAGGTTTAGTAATTCATTATTATTCTCTCTCACTCGAGTTGAATGTTTTTTTTTTTTTTAAGTTTCTGGGTGAGGTCTTCTACCCATGGTTAGATTGGGATTGGATGTTTGTTTTCTGTCAATTTTAAATGTTAAAATGTATGAATAAAGTGTGTTCATTCATCAAAGGTAGGTGGGTGCATATAGCATTCAGCAAAACATGAATGTGCAGCCTTCTTGATTTCTGTGGTTGATGAAAACATTTTGTTTTTCTACTTGGATTAACACAGTCCCCTTTTGCGCTTCCTGCTTAGTAACTTGAACTCTAAGGTCTTCAGGTTTAAGAGCATGTGACTGGTCTGGGAAACTACACAAAGTATTAAACATCTTAATGCGCTTTGGGGGGACCATCCTTTATGCACAGAACTGTAAATAATGTTGAGTCACAGGATATAAATTAAGATAAGGATGTTGATGTTAACCGCCAATGGGCTGTTTTGTCTTGATAAGCCACGGAAGCTTTTTAAAGCTGATGTCATAATAAGGAAATGTTTAAGATTAAATCTATATTACAGTTGCTTCCTACTCACATTGGTTATAGTTAGAAAGTTAAATACAGGAGGGCATGTTTTAGTGTCAACACTGTAGACTTTTATGTCAGACTATAGAAAGAAAGGATCTCACAGACCAGAACTAAACTGGGCTCTTCTGGTTGGCTTGTGGGTTTTACATTAACAGTGTGGTGTGCCGTGGTCATCTGAAGCCTGCAGCATGTGTTTTGGGCCCCTCTGATCTAATATGGCCCACGTCGATGTTTTAAAAGCACAGTGTGGGCTGTGAGGTCGCTCTGACGGCGACGCAGACATGGATCCAGATTTTTATTTCAGTCAGAAGTGCCACCACCTAAATTGATTTTTTTTTTTTTTATCACATTTGGGAATCAGTATGAAAACTCCAACATGAATGAATTACTTATGGTTGGAAAGATCAACTTCTCCATCTGCTTCCCATTCAGTCAGACAAATACAGAGATGATGATTCGCACCTAAAACACATGACTTTCTTGGACTTAAAATACCCAGGATCAAAATGACAGACATAATAAAAGGAAATGCTCTCGAACTAGTGCAGAACCTGCAATCTGCCAATCCATCAGTTCTGATTTGACTGTTTTCACAAAACAACAGCAAAACATATGGCCAGTTAAGTCTCAATGTAGATGACCTAACAGCAAATAATGAACAAACTCCACAGTCACATTTTTGGCATTAAAAAAGGTTAATAATAATTTCATTGATTCAGAGTGTGACATCTCACCTGAGTTTTGGCCCTCATGAACGGAGCGCTGACGTTGCAGAGCTTCTCATTCCTCAGTTTGTCTTCAACGAAACACTCGATTTTGATGTCAGAGTTGTCCTGGAGCAAAAATAACAACAGCTTTTGGTAACACTTTTGATGACACCAATGTGTATAATGCATTATAAACATACTTATAAACATGTTCCAGCTAATTTATCAAGGAGTCAGAGGTCTTTAGTTGCATTACAAAAGAAAGTATGATTAATTTTCTTTTGTATTGTCCATACTATGATGAGTTAAGAATATCTATTTTAAATGAAATGTCTGTTCAAAATGTTTAGGCGCACTGACGATGACAAAATGGAATAGTTATTTCATTTTAATACTTATAAGTTGGCTAAATTTTGTTTGTTTTTGTTTGTTTTAAAGTTTGGAAAAAACACCAGGATGGTTTATTTGTTTAGTATTATTTGTAATTTATGTTGCTGCTCTTGTTTCTCTTTCTTTTTCTTTTCTAAATAATGGTGTGTTGTAAGCTTGTTTGGGCTGGGCATATTATTTATGCATGACACAATACTACTAATAATAATATAAATCAAATCAAATCTATAATGCGTTATAATCTGCTTACAGCACTGTATAATTATTGTTAGAAGCCCTAATAAATATTCATAATGCTATTTGACAATAATCATAACGCATTATATAGCATTTTATAAGGACTTATAAGGTCAAGTATCATAATACTTCATAATTGCTGCTCACTCACTGATTTTGTTTTGCAAGGATCATAGTTTATAGGATTATAATGCAGCATTTATCTCATCTCATCTGCTGGTTAAATCTGAGACTCTTCAGAATATTTTAGACAATTTCACACAATTTAAGAAAATATGTTCTAATCATGAACCCAATGAGTTTAGCTGATGATAATATACCTTGACTATGAGGCTAGAGAAGCGTAGATTGGGTGTGTAGGTGATATTTAGGCGAGCATTGTAGGCATTCTCTCCTTTGTTCTCCAATCGGACGTCCACCACCATCCTCCTCCGGTTTGCCTCCAGAACCCGCAGAGATCCCTCTGACCCTCCTTCACTGAGATGGCGGCAGAAAGCACCGCGGGACTGTACAGGCTGCGCACAGAACTGACTGAGAGGGATAGACATCATAAGTAACAGAGCAGCTGAGAAGCAGTTTTACTTGGGTGTGTGTGTTTGTGTATTGTCTTTTGTGTACCTACTTTCGACTCATCAGGTCGGTCATACTCTGCAGAGCCAGGTCAGGCATGCAGCGGTCGTCCTCGTCACAGCCATTCCAGAAGGGCAGCTGGACAAAGTGACATGAAGAAACTACTAATCCTTTCCTTCCCATGTGTGCTTTACTAGAGTCAAATGATCATTTTAATAACGTGAAAGCAAAGACAGGCTAAGATGTCGGATTGTCTCTCACCTCAGTCCTCACAACAGTGGGCCAGCTGTCATCTAGAACTGGTGTTTGGTCCGGATCTTGTAGCCCCACTTGTGCAGAAAACACTATGGGCCGTGCGTAGTCTGTGGTCTCCTAATACAGAACATTAAGTCCAAAGATTAGCCTGTGGATTTAGTCATTTATCGTGGCACTTTATCTATGGCACTCAAATATGTGTTGCTTTTAAAATGTTTACATAAATGTATCAAAAGATCAAAAGATATGATCATGATTTCATTTTAATGTGCAGTGTGTGTTGGTTTTGACCAATGTGGGAGACCAATATCAATAATGACGTTTTAAAGGGGACATTTGCTCATTTCGAGGTTCATACTTGTATTTTGGGTTTCTACTACAACAACTACGACATGTTTATATGCTTTAATGTTCAGAAAATACATTATTTTTTAAATTTTCTCTCTGAATATACCTGTATTCACCGTATTATATTTATCTTTCAGCCATCTCACCTCTTCAGTGATATACAGTAGGGCTAAGGGATTTTTCTTTTCTTTGAAAAAATATCTAATTGCGATATTATTTGCAATATTATTTGCAATATTAGAGTTAATGATAACTTTTACATCATTATTCTCATTTTCACAAAAAAAAAACATATTTAAATGAATGTGGTGTGATTTTTCGTGGGGATCTGTACCAAACAACGATGTTTTCTTAAGTTTGTAGAATATGATGTGTAGTGTTAGGCTAGGACATCTCTGCAGCACCACAATATTTAATTTAAAATGGTATTCTGACACACAATTCAACTTTAAAATGGCCATATTGCAATTTTGATAAAATTTAGATGCACTGTGCCCTAATACATAAAGGAAAACTCTTGGATGAATTATTCATTTACAGATAAAATTTGACAAACAAGCAAAATAAAAAATAAAAAAAACATTTTAAAGCCAATTCTCTCATTGCTCGCTCATCATTGGCCTCACCATGACGTGGAAGTAGATGTGTTCGCAGGTCTCCTCTCCAGGAAAGACGGTCAGGTTCTGAGGCTGCAGCTTGTTGGGGTTGTCCAGTACGGCCCGAGGATTGAAACGTCTCTCCGCAATGGAGACATTATATTTGATCCCTGGTGGGTCAAAGGAAGAGTTAAGAAATTATACTTCTATGTGAAATCGTCAAAGATCCTATTCTATTTGTGTTAAATGTTTCTATGATAGATAGACAGACAGGCTTCTGTTCTTACTTAGGTTAGCGCAGACTAATTGACAAATAGAGGCATCAGGCTGCTTTGGTAAATGACATCACTGCAGCGATGCGATGCAATACTAGTTTGACTCTGATGGATGTGTGACCAACATATACAAGAATCCAAACCCTCAGGCTTCAGTAGTGGGTCATTTCCAAGCCACATTGTTTAAAAGGCTTTCCATTTATTGCCTCGTGTTTTCATGGTATGAGGAAAAATGTGCTCAGGGTGAACTAGTGCATGAGTTGGGTTTGGGGTCAACTAGAGAATAAGAGAGAGGGAGAAATCTTACACATGAAGGAGACTATATTGGAAGCTTTTCTCCACCTTTCACCACATTACAATTAGCAGTATCATCTATCATAGAACAACGTGTGTTCTTCTGATAAGGCAAACTAAAATTCATAATTAAATAAAGTTTTATCTTGGATTTTTGATCTATTTGGCCTCACAACAGCATTCGTCATCAGTATATTACATCAAATCCCCCAAAAAAGACATCTAAAAAGTAGTTGGTTGAGTCTTTCCTCTCAAATACTGTAAATACATATTTGCATAAATAAGATTAACTAGACTGAAAAAAAATAGTTCCATTTTGTGCAATAGACCACAGCGAACTCACAAACACCAGCACATCTGCCATGCATTACTAGCCAGACACGACAATGAGGGGAAAATTAAATAAACGTGTTCCACAGTATGTAACCAGCGAAGACAAGATAAGTCCCGCTCTACTCTGTTTTGGCACGACTGATAGATTTGATAAAGATGTCGGGGGGTCGAGAGGTTAACTCAGAACACGCTGCCCCGCACCTCTGCTTCCTCCCCCCTGATACACAGTGAAACCGGACGCTGCCATCATATCTCTGAAAACAAATTGTGAGCAGAGAAACCCGGCGGCTACACGCAGGTGGGCTTCTATCGGATTGAGTTGTTACCACCGCCAAACAACTCTCGTTTTTTAAAAAGAGATAAACTTGCATGCTAACCAACGTTCCCACGATAAAATGAACATTTGACAGCACCAGTGTGGTTCAGATACACCCGTTTTGGAGGCAGCAGCCTTATCTTTGGCAGAGAACAGCAGTGAGATCTGAATCTCTTACTGCTAGTAAAGAAACATTTCGCTTTGGTGCCACTCTGAATGGAAGGAGCCATCATACTGTACATACATACAGGAAGCCGCATGCTGTAAAGTCTATCGGAGCCAGGAAGACATGAAGGACACATTCAGAGTGCCTCTTCTCACTTAAAGCCAGCCGTGTTTCATCCTGTCATGTAGTATCACAATCCAAACAGCAGCTGAACTACAACTACAGATCCAAACTATAAATTTCTCTGCTCAAGCGTATCGGTAAAAATTATCTGTCAGAGGTTTGACAATATCCAGAGGTTTGACAACACAGCTGGCTTTGTCAGCATCTTTCTGTCCCAGAAATTATGTTTTTCTTTCTTAAGCCTTATTATTTGTGTGTAGATTTCATAGGTTGTGCAATAAGTAAAAGGTTCTGCATTACTAATAGATGAGATAGGGTTTTATTAACCGCTGGAAGATGCCAAACATCAGGCCAAGACAAAGGGGAGGAACTTGCAAGATTTACCGAGATGCTTCCACAGAAGTGGATTATTTTTGCTGGCTTACCAATTTCCTGTGTGGGAGGAATAGCCGTCCTGGCGGTGATGTTGAAACATACAATGGCTGACATGCAGGTCACGTCTTTGCCACCTCGCTGACAGTCCTTCACGAAGATGTTGACCTTACTGGGCTCAAACCTGATGGTGGTATAGATCCGGATGACACTCTGTGACCTGTGAGGGTATAACGGTGTATTTTTTAAAAATTATTATTCTTTCTGAAGGCGTACATAAAACTCTCTATTAGCAGTAAATGTAAGAGCGAGGCAGGGATAAGATGGATGTCTTTAAAGTAACTGATGAAATGTATTTTTAGAGTAGAGCCCGCCTCGTACTTTTGCAGAAATAACTGCAATAAGTGTCCTTTATATATTTGACAACAGTATAATTTACTGAGTGAAATACTAACCAAAGGAGAACAGCAGCGCCGAGGGAACCTACTGCCAGGTCCACTAACCCGTCATTGTTCATATCCATCGTTCCATGAATACTGCGGCCAAAGTAGAGCAGGCCGGGAGCCAAATCTGCTGCTGCTATCCTCTGAGGAACAGACAGAAGAAGAGATCTGAGCAAACAAGGATCATTACGACAACAACCACGGTTTACAATGTTTGGATTAAATCATTGTTGGAGCAGTCGTGTGTAATTAAACTGTGCAGTTGAAATACAGTATGCAGATTTAAAGCCATGATAGTAAAATATACATTTAAAAGAATTCACTCAAGAATAAAAAAAAAGCTTCTTTCATCTCTCCAAAATAGTATTTCTTAAAATATATTCTCTCAGTGCTACTTAAGACAGCTACACATGATCAGCGGTAAAGTCACTGGGCCATTGTTTTCCTACGGGGAGAGCGCTACCCTTGGTGTGGCACACCGCTCGAAACAACCACCGAGCGCTGCACTCAAAGTTCACATTATTTCATCTTTGACCTCAGTTGCCGCAGACTTTTCAGAGTGCAACCAATGAGATAACAGCTACAACTGTTGTTGTTGCCTAGAAACAGTGAATGGCGTTCCTTGTGCTCTTTTTGGTGACATTCAGTATTTTACCTTCTGCCTCTGCAAGGCTGTGCACCCTACCTCGCGGTGAGTGAAGAGCAAATGTCTTATCATGTGAAGGCAGCTTCAGAGGTGTCGCGATATACCGGTACTGACGATAACTAATTTAAAAATCAAATATTGATAACGTGGATTATACACACTCTAAATTATTTTATATATACAGTTCACACTACGAGTGACAGAGCAACAGGCTTAAAGTCATTTTCAATGGAAGCCAGTGACATGAAGCTACAAACTGCCGCACGACTCTTGTCACTGTGTGACGCACTACAAATCACAGCTGAGCTGGCCTTAACAGTGCTTCAATGATGCGGTGAAGCGTCGACCAATTATATGTTATTGTTTCACCATTTACGGTTCCCCTCTCTCTTCCCACATTTCCTGTTCACTTAACGTCTAAAACATGGAAGAAAAAACGTATTCTTGATGTTAGCCAGTTCCCCGTTCTATTTAACAACATAACTACGTCAATGAGCGCTCATCGTTTCAACGGCGACTCAACGATACGCTTGGCCGTTTAGCATTATGGTTACAGACTCTCTCTCCACCTCCCTACACTCGTATTTTGAGTTTAATTCATTTGCCAAAAAAAAAGACAAAATGCACCTTAAACAAAGTTAAAGATGATTTGACTGATTATAATTTTTAAAATTTTCTACAAATATCATGATAGCATCATTATCGTGAATTCTTTTGGCCATATATCGTGTGGATTGTGGGTAATTGTGTAGTGAAAATCTGATATTGTGACAGGCCTCCTGGTACTGTAAGATCATCTCACTCCTCTCATTCTCATTCTATTTAGTGTGTCATAGCCGTTCCAGTGAGCCAGCATACACAATACCAGATCCTTAATTAACGTTATTAATTACACCTGTGTTTACCCTGCAATGACATGTCAAAATGTCTGCTTTTAAAAAGGCCTCTCATTATTGTCAAAGAGCCAAAAAGAGTTTTAAATTGCGACATACAACATTAATGCAAGTTCATTTTGAGAACAAAAGTTCTTGTGGTCTGTGTTTTTTTCGTATGTTTTAGCCCATTTACTGCAAATACTGTATTTTACATTACCACCAACCATTCTCTGAGTCATACAATTGGCTTAAATGGTTCACCGCAGAGCTTCCTGCTTCTGTTTATTAAATCAGTGTTGTCACTTACAGTAGGCTGCCTCAGATGAACTTATTTTGCACATTCTGTCAGTTTTTTCATGTCTGACAGTCTCCTCTTATTGCAGAGCCTGATAATGTCCACCAATCCAGTAGCTGCTCTCAGTGTGTTTCCGCAATCACTCAACTGCACACCTGACCCTCGTTTCCTCATATTCACCTAGTGTTCTACTCACCTGCCTGTCTGTTCATGACTACAGCCTGTTTCCTGCTGGCCCTCTTGCTCTTTGTCTGGTTTTATTTGCCCTCAATGACAACACATTCTTATTGTCACATACCGCCGCTATGTCACTTTAGGATTAGCCAACAAAAGCACTATAGTTAGGTTTAGGAAAGAACTACATGGTTGGGCTTAAAACTACTACGTTTGCACAGTGAAAATGACATTGAACGTTGTGAACATGGGACACGAACGAACAGCCGATTGTAACGTGACACACGGGACATGAACGGCGGTCTTGTGTTCCCTTGTACTCCCGCCCACCCAGTGTCTATTCGCTCGTTAAACTACTACACTCCCGGCACACTTTTTCAGAGCATTTACTGTTACCGTGGATAGTTGGTGGATGGATTGTAGTTAATGGACTGACGGGTGCGTTTCATACTGGTGCTAAGGGGTGCCTTGTGCGTAGGTATCGAACGTTAATGGCCGTGAGTGACTTCAAATGGGGTGGTGTTTACCGTGTTTACGAGTTGGGCCCATATGAACGCCCCCCTCATGTCGTATTCACGACCTCATAGGTGGAAAGTTTCTGAAAGTTCCAAGTTCACGACTTGTGACGTGTTTGTTGGCATTGTGAAAAATGGTGGAGCCCATGGAAGTTCATTTTTCGGTGCATAATAAGTAAATATATTGTTATTTTAGTCGTAAATTGTTTTTCTTGGTAATTTTATAATAGGTCTGAGGAAAATATTGATATTCCAAACGGCCTCATCATTTTCCTCTGGCATTATGCCTTTGCATTTCCTGCATTATGTTACCCGCTTGCTAAACTGTTAGCCTCTGTGGCTTCTAGACGCCGACAGTAACATTCATAATGCCGTTGCTTGGCAGCAGTGTTCTTCAAGACTTAACCACTTGAACGACACCCATTTGAAGGCACCAAAAACCTTGGTATTTGACGCCGTGGGAATTATAACGGTCACTGACAGTTTGCCTCCGACTGACTTTGGCCTTTCGGACCAAGTACCTCACACATCTGGGAACAGAACTGTTACAAGTCTAGAATGAAACTTGAAGCAAGTTTCAAGCTGCAAGTTGTTTTTTTGTTTTAAATGAACATAAATGAATGGTTACCTGGAAGGTGGTAAATCAAATAAAAAACATATAGTAAGCTTTGGAAAATGATTAGCAGTAATATGTGATTAAAGTCAGTGGGTGAAAACATGCAAATACATTGACATTGTCTTTTAACGGCACACCTCTTACCTGTTTATATTTGCGTATTATTCTGTTGTGCTGGCTGAAGAAAACGTAAATGGCTCCTTTGTGGTCGTCTTCAAGCGGGGCTCCCACCACCAGGTCATTGAATCCATCACCGTTCAGATCAGGGACAGGAGCGAGCGATGAACCAAAGCGAGCGTTCTGGCCGCCATTATGGATTTCTAACGCTCCCTCGAGGATGAAACGATTCTGAGGGATGAAGGGAAACATCATGACATCAGCATGCTCATAAATATATTTGATATGTTACACAAAGCATCTTAGTCTAGTGCTATGAGAATGTATTTGTTTCCTTTTGGTTCCCACTTCAGAAAAGGTAATCACCCCTTAGGGGATAGTTTAGTTTTATTTTTCTTTTCTTTTTTAATATATTCTGGATGCTCATCCCCCCCAAAATGAACTGCAACAAACAGGGTCAATGAACAAAAACATTTTCAAACCACAACACAAGATGAAAAAAACCTCATGTATTTCCAGAGGTTGATCCTCCTCCCAGACACCGTGTCCAAATATATGAGTAACGGGACTAAATGCTGCATCATGAGACCTATTTTAGACCCTATTGTTGTGGCTAATAAACCAATAAGTTATCATGACATTGTACTCAAACGTTTGCTCAACTAGAAACCACAAGAAGTATCAAATAGAACCAAACAAATATCTTTAAATCTGTTCTTTCATCATAAAAAACTTAACTGAACTTATCAGCTTATCACTGTCTCCTGCCAGGTCACTTCCCACAATCCACTGCAAAGACAACAGCAGTGTGCATGTTGGACTGGTGCATTTTGGGGTATTAACCCAGATAGTTCACCTCTGTGTGGGCCTCCGAAATAGGGTTTTGATTTGGCTGAGTTTGAGTGTGTATTTCTTTAGTTTCATTAGTCCCTGTTGTGGAGCTGTTTCCAGCAAAGTATCAGTTATGAGTTTCTCTACAGCATCACACTTAATGTTTATATACTGTATAGAATATATATCATATTCTATGTAGTGGCCAATGTTTTGGAAAATTGGTCTTTTGGCCAAAACTCAACCACATTGTCAGAAAACAATAAGCATTAACCTCTCCAAACTCAACACAGCCAGGAAATTCCAGCAAAGACAGAACATACATACATTTAATTTACCTCACTGCCTGAGTTAATGCATCAATATTTGGGCTGTGTATTGTCAAGAATCTACAATCAAGATATGATACGTATCATGATCATGATCACGATTTTTTAAATCAAATTTTCTGAAAACTGTCATAGTATAAAGAACACACCGCCATATACATAAAATCTGAGTAAAACAAGTTTAGTTTTTTTATGGCTGTCAAAGTTAAGGTGATAACAATGCGTTAACGCAAATTCATTTTAACATCACTAATTTCTTTAAAGCATTAACAAAGGTTGTAGCGGGCTCAGTTTTAACGCCAGACACTGGCTTGAAGATACTGGCATCATATGAAACTATAAAATCTAAGGAATCCATCGGTACCAACCATGTCATACTAGCTTGTCGCAATAGAGGTCAATAACGCTCCAAACTTTCGCTAAATTTTGGCGAGAAAAAACTGGCATGTCCATTTTCAAAGGGGTCCCTTGACCTCTGACCTCCAGATATGTGAATGAAAATGGGTTCTATAGGTACCCACGAGTCTCCCCTTTACAGACATGCCCACTTTATGATAATCACATGCTGTTTGGAGCAAGTCATAGTCAAGTCAGCACACTGACACACTGACAGCTGTTGTTGCCTGTTGGGCTGCAGTTTGCCATGTTATGATTTGAGCATATATTTGACGCTAAATGCAGTACCTGTGAGGGTTTCTGGACAATATTTGTCATTGTTTTGAGTTCTTAATTGATTTCCAATAATAAATATATACATATGTTTGCATAAAGCAGCATATTTGCCCACTCCCATGTTGATAAGAGTATAAAATACTTGACAAATCACCCTTTAAGGTACATTTTGATCAGATAAAAAATGTGCAATTGATCATGATTAACTATGGACAATCATGCTATTAATTGAGATTAAATATTTTAATCAATTGACAGCCCTAATTGCGATACTCAAGTGTATCAGCATTTTCTTACCTCCCTAATCAATATCACTACCAGCAAGTAAGTCTGTTAAGGCGTTAATGTTACAGGCAACTAGAATGTCTAGAAAAATCACACTTTACATGCAAACATCCAGATACATCAAACAAAACCTGACACGCACATGCATAAACAACACACAGAACGCCTTTACAGTATGTTGTTCCTATAGTATTAATATATATATATATACAGATACAAGCTGTACAGGACAAAAGCTTTATTAGAATCAGAAGCATGTGCCAGAAAGACATTTTTTTAAATACCACATATAGTGTAGAGAAAGTCCTGCTGTATGTCAGATCTACGCCTTCTGGCACAGTTCAGTTTCCCAGTCAAAGTGCTGACCTGTTCTTCTAATGGTCTGTCAGATGTCTCATAACAAGACCAAGGAAGAGATTGTTGTCTCGTCTGTCCTCCATCCAGCTGGGTTTGTTGTTTCAATTATCTCAAAACCATCTTTAGTCAACTAATCATGCTGGAATTTTTACAGGAAAAAATAACAAACAAGATTGTTTTTATCTAATTAAACGAAAGATAAAGTTTGTATCCGCTTCTGTGTTTTCCACATAATCCTTTAATTCAGTCTTTTTGAACTCAAATATCTTAAACATCTGGCAACAAGAATTTTACCTCTGGGTCGTAAAAGAACTGAAGACCGCCGTATAGCTTAAGCGTATTTATTTGAAGTTCTATTCTTAGCGAGTGTAAAGTCAGATGGAAAATATCCATGTCTTTGAAAGCAACTAGCCGACTGGAGACAAAATGGAGCCAAATACTTGAGTCCATCAGTAGTCATGCATATCATTGCTCCACTTGGCTCCTGATATAATTTAAGGTCGGCGGATGAAACATGAGCTCACTTGTTATTTCAGTTGAATAAATGGGAAGGGAGCTGATTTAGGAAGGTAGCTACCTGATGTGTGCATGTGTGACAAAGAGGGAGATTGATGGAGAGAAATATATTCAGCTCTGTTTAAATCTGAAACACATGGAGGCCATGAAGGGTCACGACCAGTCTGCAGTGGCTCAGCAGGAAGTTTAAAGTGCAGCTTCTTTTTTTGTCAGACTGAGTGGAATTTTATTTTTGACCAGCTGCCAGACTTTAGGCAACTTCATTTAGCTTTGGACTTGTAGTTATTATCCCTGAAGTTTTAGTCAGAGCGCTTGGTGCAAAGGCAGCTCAGTATCGGCTTGTCATTGATTATCTGTACTTATCCTGTACTTAAAATAATTTAACCATAACTGATTGCCGCCATACCATACAGACATTTCTGATTAAATTGGTTAAAATTAGAGCTGTCCTGAATACCACTTTTTGGGCTCTGGAGAGAGCAAATATTCAAATCTTTAATCTCTCGGTTAGAAGGCAGCACAGACTCATGTCATAAAAGCAGGCCAACACCTTTTTTACTAACAAAATTGTGTCATGATAGGCCTTTTTCACGGAACATATTTTGACATATGACAGTATGAAAAGCACAGGAATAAATAATTCAATGAATGATGGTTGAATTCCATTCAGCTGCTTTGATTTCAGGATCCAGGTGTTGTGCATGCTGATTTACTGTCTCGTTCACTGGGACACTTGAATAGAACATAGCCATCATTAATGTTATTAGTTACACCTGTACTTTTCCCACTAAGTCAAAATGTCTGCTGTGAAAAATGCCTCGTGTTGACAGCGCACACACGCCTGTGTCTGCACTTAGCATTTCCTCTCCTCATTCCTCTGTGTACGTGCGAGTGCAGCCGTACCTCAAAGTCACATTTGCAGGCCCGTTTCACCTAAACGGCGGCGTTTTGAACCTGCTGTCTCTGCGCATTATGTGTGCGTAATTCAGCAACTTCCTCTCAGCCCTTTCGGCTTGAACCTTGCATGGGCTGCACTTCAACATTAGCAACAGCGACAAGGGCTTGGCTCGTCTCCATGATATGACTCTGGAGGGACTCAGCCAGACATTTCTCTGTTGGACAGCATAGCGCTGTAACACATGTCTTTAGGTTTAATTAAAGGCGTTAATTTCTAAGGATTCTGTTATTCTATAATATTGTTGTTTGTATTTTTATTTGTTATTGAATAAGAAGCATTTCGCGTTTTATGCATTTTTGTAATCCCGGGAGTATTAAAAAACACAAAATAACAAATATCCGAATCCCAAAATTGAAAACCGAATACCTACCTAACGAACGAATATCAAATGGTTGAATAATTGGGTCCAGCCCTTGTTAAAGTGAATGAGAAACAGGAATGATATTTATGGTACATAAACAAGACAAGAGTCTACAGCCACGCTAAATGCTCTGTGAGTGAGGCTGTAGGTTTAGATTCATTGTTGACATAAAAATATTGATTAAAGCTGCTTTAACATTTCATGGCAATCCATCAAATGTTTGCAGAGATTTTTCAATAATACCCACCCATTCTAGTGAGGTGCTGTCCTGCAGGCAGATATAAAAAACACATCTTTTTCTTGGCTGAGATATTTTAGTCTGGACCGACCAGCATTGCCAAAGCTAAAGCCACGCTGCTAGTATGGCTAAAAATTGATAGCACCATATATGCTCAGTGCTATAGCCCGTTTATTCAAGTCAGGTCTGCAGAATCACATTGTGGATGAGTAATATTCACTGTAACCACAGGAACGCAGTTTTGAACCAGGGTGTCCAACCTTAAATAGTTTTCCAGAACAATATCACTGCACAGCATCGATAGCAACACCTGAATCAACCACATCATGATTATTAATTGCCCTGAACATGTATGTAGCATTGCTGTCATGAAAAGTGATTTCTTTCTGTTTGTGTTTAGTTTCTGATTGTTAGGCTTGGCCCGCCACCTGTGATGTGGTTTGGGCCACACCAGATATTTAAATGCCTCGTCCATGCCTGCTCAATGGATTCAAAACAGCTGAAGAGATTTATTATTCCAATGAGCAAGACAGACCTGGAGCACCGGGATATTTCCTTCTATTAAAGAAAGTTCTCGCCTCCAAATGGTTTGCTGGAAATGGCTTTAGGACAGGCAGAATACTTTCCTGTTGAGTTCATTCTACACATCTAATAAAGTCTGCACGCTGGCATGGCAGCATTTGATCTGCACATTTGATCTTGACAAGGTCATGTGTCAAATGTCTGCCTGCAGCATGGCAGCGTGTTAACTGTGGAGCAGGAATGCAACAGAGTCTGGTTTGGCGAGGGTCACCGGACACTTCTGGTGGTGGGAAAGAACGTACTGGGAAAGTCTGGAGTTTGAACAGGTGTTGACCCAATTCTGTGGCAGAAATTAATTAATCCCAGCATGTGTCCTTCTTATATGTATTGTTTTTAGACTTTATACCCACCAGCTCTGTCACTCTGTAGATGTAGACCTTTCCCTTCTCCAAGCCTCCGCTGAAGAACATGGGCGCCGCCACCAAAAGGTTGTCAGTTACACCGTCTCCATCAATATCCAAAGGTGCAATCTCACTGCCGTAGTAGGAGCCAATCTGAAATAGACGTATATGTCATTCTAAAATCTTTATTATTCATCAGTTTGAATCCTTTGAAAACATTCATTCAACTAGGTGATGATATTCCCTGCAATTCTTGGTTTGTTGAACCCAGTGGGCTACCTACGGGTCTGAAAGTTGATTGTAATATATTGGTCGCCTAAAAATGTCTTATTCAGCGTTCGGTTGTACTTAGCTCACCCTCTCGTGTCACTGGTTGCAAAAACCAAGATGGCGATAGCCAAAATGCTGAATTTGAGGCTTCAAAACGGCATTCCACAAACCAATGGGTGATGTCACACTGACCACGTCCAATCTTATACAGTCTGTGGTTAAACCACATGTTGTTTGCTGATTCACTGATAATCTGGAGTTACTTATGAACCTGAAAATTGTAAACAAATGGGTTTTATAGATGCTCAGACTGTGAGAGTTTTTCGAAGGAAGACTGGATCAGTCATTGGACTGGACGGAACCTCATCCATTAGTTCTCAGATTAGAAACATCTGCCTATAATAATAAAAAAGCTCTTTTCTCAAGAGTTGTGAGATCAAGAAAGTTTCCTGCAAAAAAAACATCTGCTGTTCTGGATGAGCTGTTGCTGACAAGGTACAATGTAAGCTGCTGCAGGATCACTTCAGGCCTGCAGCCTGTGAAGAGCTGCCAGTTACGAGTGTAGCGGTCATTAACACACAGAGCCACATCCCCTTGAGAGGGTGATTATTTTTAAACTTAACGTGACTCAGATAGTGGGATTAGATCCCAACAGGTGATTTGATGTAGACTCAAAGTCCTAAAATTAAAATTATATAACATCAACAATAATCATTTAGAGCACCAAATCAAAGTGAATTTGTCTTCACGTCGACTTGCACCATCAGTGCAGTATGTTATGTTTATGTCATTGTACTGTAGTAGTTGAGCACAGTCATTTGATTGGGGTTAAATTTCAAAATGAAAATCCTTGTGGCCTTTTCCACTGAAAAATACTGCATGTCATGATCATTTTTCCGTCCTTTTTGTCTTATTTTATATGTTCACGAATTGGAATAATTCTAATGCTTTCCAAAGTTAGATATACAGAATATACTGGATACAGGATATCTTTCCCCCAAAATCTGGCTAAAGTATTGTCCTACTCTGCCAGTTGTGATTCTGGTTTCTATGTTAAATAAAAGTGGACGGTGCAACACAGCTAATAAGATACAATAGCTTCCTCTATTTTCAGCTCTCCAGGTCTCTGCTCCCTTACAGGTCTGCATTGACAAGACAGCTTGTTTTGATCAACGACGCAAATTTGTGTGTCAAAGTGCAACATGACGCAAAGAAAATAAAACACATATTTTCTTCGGCCCCGCAAGAAAATCCACTTATTGCAGCGATTACATTTTGAAAGAATTGATTTTGTTCTAAAATTAATTTATCTTTGCTACATATTGTGAGTTACTTCTACCTTTTATAAATGTTAATGAGTTACGTACTAATCAATTCTAAAGCCATTACATATAGAATTCAAAAAGGTCAGACTTTAGTGCCCCCCAGTGGTAGTATCAAAGACAACACTGTGGCAGACATCAATGTGTGTTGCTAACGGCCGAGAGCAACACATAGTCGATACCGGCATTGTATCATTTTTCTAACAATACCTATGACATGAGAATAATTTGTAAGAAGTTACTGTATAATCACAAACATCTACACAAAGGAGCTTTAAAGGGATAGTTCAGGTGTTTTGAAGTGGAGTTTTATGAGGTACTTATCCATAGTCAGTGTATTACCTACAGTAGATGGAAGCCGTTGTACTATACTCTCCATCAGACCCCATTGAAAAAAACTGTAATTTTACCTCACAGAACACAGGAGTCGCTGGTCTACTGCTTCCTCAATCGATTGGTTAGTTTGTAACACAAACAAACTAACTAATCGATAAAGGCAGCAGCACCATCTCCCGTGTTCTTCCAGGTAAAATTGCAGTTTCTTTCAATGAAGTCTGGTTGCTTTGGCGAGAGCATAGATAACGGCTTCAGTTTCCCATTGGAGACTGTATAACTGTCTGGCAGCAAGGTAAAGCGGTGAAAATATGCTAAATATAGTGTACACTTAAACTGATACTGATTTTTTAGGTGAGCCTTTATTTTAGGCGGCTAAAATAAGTTTTGCTAACACAGCAGTACATTACTTTGCTCTTGTACGATACGTCCTGTCTGCTTCTCCAAACTGGGGTTGCTCCGACCGTCACATGGATAAGTGCCTCACACAACCTTAC
The DNA here is from genome assembly GCA_916700815.1 of Helicolenus hilgendorfi. NCBI lineage: Eukaryota > Metazoa > Chordata > Actinopteri > Perciformes > Sebastidae > Helicolenus > Helicolenus hilgendorfi. Next base: position 28,701 of record CAKALG010015887.1, read on the forward strand.
TTCATAACACCCAAACTATCCCTTTAAAGACTCTTATAACCAACTAAGCTGCTCTTCATCAGTGTTTTATGACAATGTTTTATGACATTCCTTGTTGCACTACGGCATTCTTCCAAAGCAGACATGAGGACTACATCAGTGAGCAACTGGCCGACAGCTGATAAACTTTTTATCAAGTAGATGAAGTGCTACAGGATGCTCTGGATGCTATAGTACCTGTTGGCCTTTCAGGGAGTTCAGGATGGTGAGGTTGCCCGAGTTCTTCAGAGTGAAGATGATGACTTTGCCCGTGTGGTTAAATCGTGGAGCCCCCGCTACGAGTAGACGGCCGTTTCTGGCCGATACCACGGACGTCACAGTATAACCTGGTTGTATAAAACATACGCACACACATTAATTCTGCCTTTGAAGTAGATTTAGAGAGGAAAGTAACATTTTTCTTCTATTGTCTTTGGTTCTGTAAATTATTATTTCAAATTGTAATAAAGACCAGAGGCATTATGCTTTGCTCCACAGTTTAGGTGTACCAACAGTGATTGGGCCTGACTTCTAGGTATAATTTCATAGCAGTGATCTGCATGACTCAAGGAAAAATAGTAAACCTTTGCAATTTGAGGAGTTGGAACTCCGTGAGCTGCGTTTAGTTACTCAGAACTGGATGTTCTGGTTTCTCAGGTTTCTCAGATTTCTTCTTCTATTTCGTCTTTTCCCACTAAAAATTCCACTTACTCCCCGTATACTTTTCCACCTTCATCTCTCATCTCCATACCCCCTTTTTTTCCCAGCTTTAACTTTCTCCCTGCCTGTCCAAAAATTATGCTTCCACCTCATATTACTATTGAGTCTAGAATGGCGTCCATTGGCAGCCTGGTGGATAAGCTCAGAGACAAACCACTGATGGTAAAAGCAGAGGTTTGTGGTGGTGGAGGGAGATGGGGTTGGATGATGGGAAGTACTGGGGCAATGGGTACACTTTATAGAGATGGGTTGCAGCTAATATAGTTAGTGTTAAACCACAGGTCTTCTACTCGGACAAGAGGATGTAAACATGAATGGTGGCTGTGGGAGCGAATGTTATAAACGGTGTTCAAGCGTAGCCTTCATTATTACAATGACAGCATTGTACTTTCTCTCCCATTATAGACGTATCCATCACAATCCAGTCATGATTTTTCCACCCTATTAAAATCATTTCTAGGGTGTTACTCACCCAAGTAGGCCCCGTGGTTTTTGAGCTCTTCAGGGAACTCCTCGGTGTAGGAACTCTTGGGTGGGACCACCTTCCCCTGTCGGGTTTCCTTCAGCACGGCTCCGTTCCAGTCGTAAGCCCCGACTGCACCAACCAGAATCCCATCCTGCAGGGGGGCGGTATCGTTCATTTCTATACTTCAAACATCAGAGTTATAGAGCTGCACACGCACGCAACCTGGTAATTACTGTATACGATGATGATGCACTTAAAGTGTGACCACCATTTTGGAGCACAGCCTGTGTGTTTGGCTCACCTTAGCTTCAGTCAGATTAATGATGGTGTGGTGAAACGTAATCTTGGTAACAGTGATAAACACAGGGGAGGTTCTCACTATGGATTACTTTAAAATAATATGAAGGAAATCTAATTAAATGTATCTCTGCATCTCTCCTGACAGTACATCAGATCACTTCCATGCAGATGTTGCTACAACAAGAACATGTTGAGGGATATAGAAACCAATCTCCAGTCCACCTTAAGGTGAATGAATCAACCGAATATTATTATTATTAGTGTCCTGTCATCTCATGGCCCATCCCTCATGGGTTTATAAGACTAGGGCTGGGTATTGTTTAAAATGTTACAACGCCAGTACTAATACCAGTACCCTTATAGTGATACCGTAGCATTTATTACAGTTGTTTTCTACTTCATTCGCATTATGTGAATGGAAGCATTCAGTTGCATGAAATGTCACCGTCATCGCATTTATTTTCATCTGATGCCACAGGCGTGTAGCATAGCCCTACTTTTGAACATTTTGGTGGCATCTCGGCACGCTGAACTGCGAACTCAAATACACTACGCTTGACTTCAACACACCACAGACTGTATGGGTTTTAGGTGCTGCTAGTGATTGGCTGCAAGCGAAACCATGCAAATAGTCATTTTTTTCTGGATTTGGGTACAAAAAGGATCAAATGCAGGTATCGTTTGAATGGAGAAGTTTTGATACTACTTGGTACTGGGTTATTTCCGTTGATACCTTAAAGGTACTGAATACCGAAACCCAGCCCTATATAAGACATCAATATTTACAACAGAGAACAACTTCCAGGTGTGCTGCTCACAAATCAGTCCAGGTGATCAACAAGAGTAATCATCTGATACAAGATTTTCTTCAATGCATTCACTAAATAAGTTGCCAATTTGAAGGTTTCTGTTTCCAGACAGTAATTTCAGATGATGTGAGCCATTCATCTCCATCAACTGACTTCCTTTATGTCACTAAAAGAGCATGAAATGCTAACTTAGATGGTGGTCAGCATGCTCCCAGTTTAGAGAAGCCTGCAGGAGAGCAATGCACTGCTGAGTGGACGCCACGTTATTTCGGAGCCGAAGGTCACACAATAAAACAAACTAACCGATCGATGCAGCGGTAGACCAGCAACTCCTGTGTTCCTGGAGGTAAAATGACTGTTTTTGTGAATGGAGTCTGGTCCGGTGGCTATGAAGACAGCAATATAATGGCTTCAGTTCAGGTCTAAAGACCATTTCATAGTTGTAAATGTAAGCATTCTAAATGTGTCCCAGTTTGTTTCCTGTTGCAGTGTATGTGAATGACATCAGCTGACAGGAAGTAAACATGGAACCAAGCTGTTGCCTAGCAATGCAATTCTGTTGAAGCGGTATACAGCAGCATACCGGTCCATTTCAATGTGAAGAAACAGTATACCTGACCTTTTAATCTTTGATGGATTATGAAGAACATTAAAAAAATCATATTTAATTTCACAATAGGCACATAGCTTTGGTTTCCTCCATTTGCCCGTCTGTGTTTAACATTGAGAATCCTTTTCCCCCTTTGAGATACAATATCAACCCTCCCTAGCTAACACAAAAGCTCCAGCGGAACATTTTCACACAATCACAAACCACAGGGTGCAAAGAAAGTAAGTCTGCTTTAAAGTCAATTATCACATCACTGCTAAATCTTGATCAGTGTGTATTTTAAATCGTCATTCAACAAAGGAAACAAACCGCCGAGTGCAATTAGCTGCAGACGCGAGGAGGGATTTTCTATCATCCATGGTTCACCCTACTCTGTATCACTGGTGGCACTGTAATTATAGGGTTCCTCTGCTTAATGAGCTCAGGTTTTTTTTTCTTGCCGTACACAATATGCCGACAACACATTTTCCAGCGTTTGAGCATATTATGCTGGAAGGCGATTCCTTCCTGAAAGATGGAATTGTGTGCTCACCACGCTCGCACTGCGTCACTCTCTGACAGCAGCTTTACGCCAATGTGGTCGTCTGTTTTCGGTCAAAATGGTTTCCATGGCAAACGAATGAAACCCCAAAACAGTTCAACCTTGCAGTATAAACCAGTGACCTATTTCTGCTGCTGTTGCATGTACGGCCGTGAGCCTCGCTTTGGCTCAGCCAGATTTGTGGTTGTACATAAACATACAAAAGTGTATAGAGGATATATACACTTCTTACCAGCTCAACAAACAAGTGATGTTCAGTATATTCTTATTATGGTAAATACAAGAATCAGTTTTGCAAATAAGCACGGAGCCTTGAGATATTATTTTTCAGCATTGTTTAGTTCACAAAACAAACAGCGGACGGAGAAACTGCCGTTTATGCAGATGCAAGAAACGTCTATATGGATAGCATATGACATAAGCAGCCTTCGGAGCTGGCACATGTCACGTTCAGCAAAACCATCTGGGCTTTCAGGACTGTTTTTCTCCTTTAAAGGCCCGACATTCTTTCCAATGAGTTATCCTACTCTCAACACTCAGGTTGGTGTTGTCGAGCATCTCTGGAATCTGGCCTTGTGGACAGACTTTCCAGCAATTCCTGCCGCCCAGCTGCAAAATGTGCTATATATTTATTTTTCATCATTAATGGGATATACTTATTCCTCCCTTGACGAATCACACTGTGAAGGAGAACTGGAAAATCAAAGCAGTTTCATCGGCAAAACGTCTGGACAGAGCCAGAAAGAAAAGAATGAAAATCAATGACCTGAACAGCAGGTACAGTAGAGGAGATGTGTCTTATCTCCCTCTTCCAGCTGTGTCACCCTCAAAGCCAGCACACCTGCAGCTATCTGCTCTCAGATACAATCAAAAACCTCTCGGTGAAATAAGCGGAAAACGACCCGATCTGCAGCAGATCAGTCCCGTCTCAGCCTCTTCCCTGGGACCAAGTGGTGTCTTATTACCCGTCGCTGCACGGTTGAAGTGGAAAAAGGCCTGTTTCTCCTGTCATGGGCTCCTAAATCAGGATGACCTAAACCTCTGGGGCCACACAGCAGGCACCTCAGGGGGGGACTGGAAAGTGATAAATGGCAGGTTGTGGGGAGGAGTTATGATGCGCCAGAAATTGAGACAGTGTGTGCTGTTGTACATGTTGACAGATGATATGAGGCGACGGGGTAGCAGGAGTCAGACTCACCTCGACATTGTGGGCGGAAAATCCAGCCTGAGACATCTGGAGGCCAAACGCTGTCCCATTCTTACTGGTTCCTGTGTAAACAAGTCACTCTTTTACTGGCTTGAACCGCTGCAGCAGCAAAGAAATTTAAGCTGCCAACCGCAATCAAAGCCTTAGAAGAGCCGTGGCATTGGAGTCTCTATGTGGACTTTTCACATATAAGAGATATTCTATCAGGATTAGTTAGAGAGGATTACCACTGCAATGGATGATTACTTTTATGACAGCCCAAGGTGACATCTTCAAATTGCTTATTTTATCAAACCAACAGTCCAAAACCTAAAATATTCAATTTACAATCATAGAAAAGCAGATAATCATCATATTTGAGAAGTTGGAACCAGCCAATATTTGTCATTTTCGCTTGATAAATAACTTTATAACCTAATAATCCATTAATTGGCTAGTGACCACCACCGTGGGGTTTTGACTGTATCTAAGGTTTATCTAAGTTTATATCATTCCACAGAGAACCACTGTGTCCTTTGGTTAAAGATAAATATTCAATATTTTAATACTGAATATTTATTCCTACATATTTGCACTCTGCACCATTTCACTACAGTATTATTTTTTGTATTTCTGACTTATAGACGGTGTATGTTGTTGTTCCTTGTTGTTTTGTTTCTATATATCTATATATATGTGTATATATAGATATATACTTATATTATTATTATTATATGTAGTTGTAGTATACAGCTTTGTTGTCCTTGTTTTTAGCTGTATTTCTATTTCTGTGTAAGTACAATGACAGCAAAATAACCTGGGTCAAATTCCTGGTATAACATGTGTACTAATACCTGACCAAAAAAGGTGATTCTAATTCAGATAAATATGAAAATCAACAAAGACTGAGTTAACAGATGCTCATGCAAATGTAGCAGTACATTACTAAGTGGTTTCTGTGCTGCATAGTCCTAAGAATTTGCACTGTTGCACTGAACACACTTTTAGTTGTTTTAGGGCACTTTCACAAGCCATAGTCCGTTTGGCTAGTCTGAATCAGAGTGAAATTTATGCTTTGGTTCGTTTTCTATTTAGTCTGGTTCGGTTTCACTGTGCACAAATTGAAGCGGACCAAATGAAAAAAAGTTGCTGAGGGGCGTGTACGAAGGAGCAAATTTATCTTTTTCGTCTCCAGAGCTGCCACTTTGGTGCAGGGAAACTCAGACTTTGATACGTTGCTGTGGAAGTGTTTCCACTTTGACTCAGCACTGATCTACTTTGCACGCGAATCCCTTCTCCTCCAGTTTATCTCAAATGACTTTATAAACTGCACTATTTTGTGGACTTTATTTAGCATTTTCTGAATGTTCCCAGATGTCAAGCAAACATCAGACTTCTGCAGAAGTCCAGGTCCATCCTCTCCCACTCATGTTAACCTGTAGTTTACCTGTGTCTATCTCAACAAATGCCCACACAGGTAGCCTGCGTTTTGGTTCGCTTGGAAATGATCAGAGACCACCTCTAAGAAGCGGTCTCGGACCAGTTGTCTTGGTCCGCACCGGAGTACAAATACTGCGTTCACAACCGCCCAAACGAACCGCACAAGAGTTTGATTAAAACAGACTGAATGTTGGCTTGTGAAAGCACTCTTAGTTGTTTTGTGAATGCAGTTATTAAGAGTTGCTTTGAACAAAAGTGTCTGACTAATGTAATGTAATGTGGTTCTAATGAATTCCTTGCAAAACCTTCCAAACTGAAGATGCGTTCTCCAAGTGCGTCCACAATATCCTTCAGCGCCGACTCATCTGTCACATTGAAGAAGTGTTTGTCGTCGGGGTCGCTGGCGATGTACTTGATCTCGTTGAGGAAGGCCTCAGGGTTGATTCCACGACGGTTGTAGTAGCCAAGGACCTGTAAAGATAAGATCAATCTATCAGTATGTGCACAAAGTAGTTGAGTGTCAATTGAATGAATCTGTCACATTTGAATAGCCCTATAACAGGTTAACATTAGCACTCTTTGAGAAGGTTTCAGAGGATTTTGTTTTTTTACACCAATGCCAGCGCTGTCACCAATTCCAGTTGGTTTTCAACCAAATGACTTCAGAGTTTTTGCTCAGATGCCCAGCTAAACCCCTGGATGGGATCAAGTGTGCTATAAGCTGCAGTGGCACAAACCAAAGAAGTGTGTGGTTTGGAAGAGATCATTTACACCTTTAACTGCACTTCCAGTGTGCTTATACAGTATTTGTAGCTCTCCAGGGGGCTCAAGTGTTTTTGCCTGCATTCTTCACTGAACTCCATGAGGTCACCTCATTAATGTTTATGCTGTTTTAATGCTGCAGTGGAAATCTATCAGCCATGAGAAAACTAAGTTAAAGCTCATAAAGTGTAAGCCATCCAACCCAGGTAAATAATAGGCCTAGTAGACTCACAGCGATGGCATAGCGGGTGATGCCATCCTTCTCACTGTCCTCGATGGCTTGCTGGAGATCCGGGCTGTCATGCGACTCTCCGTCAGTTATCACTATCATCACCTTCTTGGCACCGCGCCGACCTCCTTGTTTGAAAGCTTGTGAGCTGTGAGAACATGTTGGATATGTTCAGTCAAATAAATCACAGAATACAGGAGTGGTGAAGCAGTGCTGCTCATTTGTACAAACTGTACCGTGCTACGTTGATGCCCAGAGCTGTGTTGGTCTCCTCTCCACCTCGCTGGTCGATGCTGCGCGCTTTCTTCACCACTTCCTCGACAGATTTGTAGTCGCTGAGTTTGAATTCATGGACCACCTTCTCACCATACTGAACAACTCCAACCTGTCCGAAGAAACACAATGACAATGATCCGTCACAATTAATAAGAGCTTCGTCCTCTTGCAGTGAACTACAGTAATGTTTAAAAATGATTTTCTCCCGGCGTAGTAGCCTACAAAAAAAACACCCAATTCGACTGTAATCAGCTCATTAAATGTGTGTCATCAGTCGTTATAAGCGTCATAGATGTGGGTCAGTAGGGGCTACTACGCTTACTAAGTGAAAGCGAATCTTAAACGCAACCCGTTCTAACTAGGGGTGTCAATCGATTAAAATAATTAATCTTGGATTAATTGCATGATTGTCCATAGTTAATAGGAATTAATCGCAAATGAATCACACGTTTTTTTATCCGTTCAAAATGTACCTTAATGGGAGATTTGTGGGAAAATATGCTTGCTTTATGCAAATGTATGTATATATTCATTATTAGAAATCAATTAACAACACAAAACAATGACAAATATTGTCCAGAAACCCTCACAGGTACTGCATTTAGCATGAAAAATATGCTCAAATCATAACATGGCAAACAAACTCAAGCCTAACAGGCGACAACAGCTGTCAGTGTCAGTGTGCTGACTTGACTATGACTTGCCCTAAACTGCATGTGATTATCATAAAGTGGTCATGTCTGTAAAGAGGAGACTCGTGGGTACCCATATAACCCATTTTCAGGTCAAATGACCCCTTTGAAAACGGCCATGCTGGTTTTTCCTCCTCAAAATTGAGTGTAAGTTTGGAGCGTTATTTAGTCTCCTTCGCAACAGGCTAGTATGACATACCAATGGATTCCTTAAGTTTTCTAGTTTCAAATGCTGCCAGTATCTTTAATCTAGCTTTAAAATACCTGCTAAGAGCCTGCTACAACCTAAAAATTAGTGGCGTTAAAACAAATTTGCGTTAACGCATAATTATCGTGTTAATTTTGACAGCCTTGGTTCTAACATGTTAAATGAAACGTTACTTTTTTAACACAAACAAAACAGCTAGTTTAGGTTTAGGCAACAAAACCACTGGGTTAAGTTTAGGAACAAAAACATAGTGTTTGGCTTTAAAATAACGACGTTTGAAAGTGAAACTTAATGCTTGGGAACACAAACTACACGTTTCCTGTCATAATTACTAAGGTTGCTGGATGTATCTGTCGTCTTCTTTTATTTCTTCTTTTGGTGATCTCTCATGTGAATCGATGATAAAACCTACTAGTGCGTGTAGCAGGCCCCTTCTGACCCACATCTATGAGGCTTATTACCACTGAACGACCATTTAATGACCTGATAACAGTTTAACCGGCTGAAAAAACAAGCTTTCATGAACATATCACAGGCACAATAAACCTGAGATAAAGAAAAGACTTTTGTATAAATTAAGTCCAGTATTTGAATTTATCCAACATGAACATTACCAACATCTTCTTTTAGTATCCCCTCCTTTCTTACACACCTGTATTTGACCTGGTCCAATGTAGAACTTCTGAAGAATGTTGATGAGAAAAGCCTGCACTTCATACCAGGGGTAGATGGAGTTTGAGCCATCCAGAACGATCACTATGTCCATATAGGTCTCACATCCTGGAAAACATTTAAAGATGGGACTTAATCATGAGCGCACACATGGAGAAAACAGATGTTAATAAATGAGGAAATAATCCCCTGCTGTGACGAAGAACTCTCCCTGAATGTTTGTCGAATGGGAAATATACTTTAAGGCTTACTCTGAAAGGCAGGCGCGATGGTTCTGGAGAACTTGAAGCTCGCATTGACTCTGGAGCATATGCCAGTGCTATAGTAAGAGCTGCCACACTCGTAGGACCAGAGCGGCCCGCAGGCCTGAAACAGAAAAGAAAGCATTCATACAAGCAACATTATCGACCTCAGCATATTACAGAAAGTTAGGTTCATGCTCTCAGAGAACTTCCGTAGGGAGAGAGCAGTATGACAACCGTGTAATCAAAAGACAATCTTGTGGGATTTTTTTCCATTTCGACCATGGCTATTTTATTAAACGTGTTCTTACTCAAAAAGTTCTGCAGCAACAGGCCGTTACTGTATGTTATAGAAGATAAATCCAATGCGTCTTAAAGAGGACCTATTATGGTCATTTTCAGGTTCGTACTTGTATTTTGGGTTTGTATTAGAACATGTTAACATGCTTTAATGTTTTAAAAAAAACACTCCTCTGTCTGAAATGCTCTGTTTGGGCTCCTGCCACCCCTCCTGAAAAGCCCAGTTTGATCTGATTGGTCAGCTGGCCCACTCTGTTTCGATTGGTTAGTCGAAGCAAACTCTTCGGACTCCGCTCCAGCTCCACTCTAACTACCTTTGTTTGAGGACGTACCAAACTAGCTGCTATAGCAGTGATTCTCAAACTTTTTCCGTCATTCCCCCCTTTTTGTTTTACACAATACGCAAATTAACTTTATTAAAATAATAATAACCTGTTCTTTTTCTTCAGATGATATTAATTATATAACTAATAATGTTTTGGGAAGAAATAAGTTGACATTTTCCTGTGATGGTTGTTTCTTATTCAGTCGCTAGTCCTACTCTGTTAAATAGGTTGGTAGGGTGAGGGTTAAACTTGATCAAACCACTTTTTTTATTTATGTGACTGGGATGTAATGTTTCTAAATGTCTTCTATATATATTTATGTCTAATACTGTCAGCTGCCAGAGTTTTCAGACATAAATACACACTGGTCTCTACTCATCTCCCACCGCCAAATATCTGTCCATTCTGTAAACCTACAGACTACCTGTCTGAATGAACACCATTGTTTACTGTTCCGCCGTGAAAAAGAGCCCGACATCAAAATATTATGTGTGCATTACATTTCCCCCCGGTCACGCGGTTTTGAAAACCACTGTTCTATAGGTAGGTTTTATGCAAATGTGTTACTTGGTGACATCACCACGTCACAGAAGAAAGGACAGGACTTGAGTCAAGGCGTTTCAGGCAGTTCATGAGCAGTGTTTCTGTGGGGAAGTGTAACTGTGTAACCTGTTTAAACTCACCACAAAGCTGTTGTCTTTAGGGTTCGATGCGAGTGTCATCCCCAGCCTCATCTTGTCCTTTCGCTCTGATACATTGGTCAGAGATATCCTTCCTTGAGGGAAAATGAATCTCACTGAGAGGATCTTGGATGCACAGATTCATATATACATAAATGCATGCACTATCCTTCAGAGACCAAACACAAGTTCCACCATCTGGGACTTTGGTTTGTTATTGCTGTCTGGGCAGCCAAAGCAGCGTCTACATCCTCAGACCTAAACGTTTCCTTGACAAAACTTCATGTGCCTTCCCAACCAGCACAACACATGTGCAACTGGTATGAAGAAGCATGCGGTGAGATGTGTGGTATATCACACATGTGGAAATGTCCACAAACCATTTAAGAAAATAGTAAAATGGGGAATGATTGGTATGGTACCCACACTTGTGTCTCACACATGCCTCCGAGATGTTTACTGAGACAAATGCAGAAAAGTGTGCAGACATATAAACACTTATACATGAATACACATGCATCCAGATGTTGTACTTTAATGACACTATTACTGGGTGTATCTTGTGATTATCTGGTAAACATTGAGCGGTGTTTTGTGATACTATACCTAAGTTGAGCTTGGAGCAACCGTTGCCATTGGTTCGTCTGCTCAGTGAACATTTATAAACATCCCCTGTCTGGTACGGGCCGTTCATTTCATACGGAGCGCCCACTAATAACCTGCAAAGACACAAAATCCAAAAGTAAGCATTACTGAAAATGTGAAATCAGTATTATGGTGTGCTTTACACAATGTCTGTAAACAGTTAAGTAGTGATGGAGCAACATTGACAACTAATTTTGTTTTCTCTAAGAGTAAGTCTTTGTGTGGTATCTAATCCTCTGAGGGAATACGACTGGCTGTTAACATCAGTGACCCACGCAAAACACATGGGCTGACCTAAAGGATGTTAAACCTTTATTTATCCAGGGACGTTAACTAAGCATGTTTAATCATGTCCAGCAGCACTAGACTTCACACTCATAAACAGTTCCACACAGTCTCACCCAGTACAACCAGTTGCAAGCCAGATATTCAAGATTCAACCATATCTCTACGTGAAAATTATTTTGCATTCGAAAAATAAGGGGAAACACAGGTATCTTGTGACATATATTGCATAGTACATATCTGCACCATTTTTACTGCCAATGTGTCAATGTGTGTGCCAGTTTCTTATTCCTCCAATGTCCTTCTGTACCAACCAAAGTATGGTTATCTCATGGCTAAGGGTAAATGAACAAGGCTAAGCATCTACAGACATACTAACAGCTCTGTGAGGCTGTACATAGGCACACAGCTGTGCTTTGAGTTACATATTACAATGACAATGCTAAATTACTGATGTATAGCAGGTTTAATGTTTATCGTGTTCACCCTCAGCGTAGCATGTTAGCATGCTAACATTTGCAAATGAGTTATAGCCTTACGTTTTAAAGTTTTATATTAATTGTATCCCTGGTGTTTATTTTATTGACTTGTATTTGTTTTTCACATTTCATTGTAGTAATTTTCAGTCTTGCCAATTTGCATGCATTTTTTGTGCATTTTTGTCTGTGTTGTTTTAATCTTGCGTGTGAATGTGAAGCACTTTGGGCTGCATGTTTGAATGAAAGGTGCTATACTGTATATGTAAAGTTGAGTTGAGTTAAACACAAGGTACAGCTGAGGTATGTCATTAGTTTTGCAGGTATAAAAAGTCTTTGAACACCTGACTATGTGACAAGTGTGTTGGAGGAAAGCACAATTTGAATATAAATGAGAAAACACCCACAAACTGTCTTGCAAATAGTGCCGGAATATGTGTTTATGATGTTTTGGTCTGTTCGAGCTGGAATCGGCTCCAACCCCCCCTCTTACTGGGAACTGTGAGGGAAATAACTATTTAATTTCATGAGGGCTTTCTGATAAATAACTATTTAATTTCATGAGGGCTTTCCGATGAATAAAGTTAAATCAGAGGAATGTTATCATCATAGACCATCATAGGATTTAGATTTCCTCAAACAGCAGCGTGTTGAGTCGTGCTGGACATTCTCTTCACATGACGTAGTGTTTGTGAGGAGTCAGTCCTGCACTATGCTTCCCAGTGGGTTTCCTGTGTGGGGTCAGTGTGGTCTTATAAATGTCACTAAAAGGTTTTAGATGACTTGGTGTGATGGAGAATATAAAGGAGTCTGGCATGTTAATTCAGGATTGACGGAGGGCATAAAGGCCTTAAAGGGAGCCAGAATTCACATGTATGTCAGAGATGAAAACTCTCCGTGTTCTAAACGAAAACTGTTTTATTCATTATTAACGATCTTCATGAAAGTCCTTTAGGGTTGCACAATATGTCTTGTGATGTGTGTCTGTTTATCACATGATATCTTTACATTAAATGCCTCACTATTTCTACATGTCAACACTTTCACAGTCACAAGACTCAATGTCCGAATGCCTCAGGTTTTAACATATGTTGTTGACAGATAACATGACACCACAAGAACGCCCTCAGCTCTATCTCGATGGGAAATTTTTCCTATTGTACACAAAGTACAACCCATAGTATACAGTATTAAACCTGTTAAACCCTAAATAGATACAACAATATCATCATTTACAGTAATACAGAGAACAAGACGACAATAATAACACAGTAGATTATCTCCAGCTGTGTTATTTAATCTTTACCAAAATAGATAAGACATAAAATAGTGACAATGGAGTCGTTATAATGCTTTTTATAATCACAGAATCACAGCCATGAACTTTGTAATTTAGTGTTACATTTAAATTGTTCTGTAAAAGGCAGAGAATGGGTGAATGAAGGGCAAATTGTAAATCACTTTGGATAAAAGTGCTACATAAATGCAGCCATTTACCATTTAAAGTGTACTGTCACTTCTTACTCCAACTTTCCAATCACATTTTATGACTATGCTGACATGATGAGGGACGCATTCAGTGGCTGAAGAAATACACTGAACACAGTGCTGAAGAATCACAAGACCTAAAAGTGAACTGAGCATGTCATCCCAACATGAAACTGTCTCACCAGTATGTTTTCTGTTATGGAGGATGGATCCTGTCAAAATCAAAAATTAATAAATAAATGACTCCATAAAAAATATGCCATTAAATATATTATTATTACATTACATTATTCATTTTGGCAGGTTCTGTCCTCCATATTTGTTACAGCGGTGTTTGTTTAAAATAAGAATTTTTGCAGCTTTTTCACTTTTTTCTTTCAAATTTACTATCCTTGACTAATTCAAGCATTCAATGGCGAGTTGTAAACTAATCACATTCCTGGAAAAGCTCCAATAAATACAGTAGGTCAATTAGGAATTTAAACAACTGTGCAGTCCAAGTGAAAATCACAGGGGAAACAGCGGGCAAAGGAGCAATTCCCAGTTCAGTGGTGGCCCAAAGGAAAGACACTTGACACCACTTTATAGCAAAAGCAGACTGTGGCCAACCTCCTCCATGGACTTCTAGGTCAAAGTCAAACAATTAAAGAGAGACAGATCTTCAATTTAAGTATTATAGTAGGTCAGGCTCATGATCCCTGGAGTTCCTCCAAATTCCCAAGAAAACACTTTGGTAATAGTTAGTAGGAAAGGCGTGTGCTGCATAACGTTAGTATGAGATAACATGATGTGAATCATTTCAGTGGAAATCAAAGGCGTCCTGGTGACTTTCTTAATAATACTGTTGTAGCATTTTGCAACACATTCCTCATTCAACAGATAAGAGTTGAGGTTTCTCCAAAAATCAGTAACACCTTGTCCAAAAAATGTTTTCTGTCTTTCTGCAAGTCTTATGAGCACAGCCTGAAAAAGCATTTGGACTTTGCACTCAACAAGAACTTTAAAATGATTCAGCTCAAATGTGAAATGGTTTCATCTGCTTGTGCTATAAAAGCTAAAATCCTGCAAGGTATTGTAAAACACAACACAACATAACTGTTAATTTAAATTAGGACACCAGAAGTGCCCTCCGTCTTGTCCTTTTCTATAATATGCTGTTTTAATCTCAGCAAGCTTCCAATATATCATAAGCATTTCATCCTGTTTAAGTTCAAACATTAAGAACACTACTGTATACACAGTACATAAAAACAGAACTGCCGACATCATTACTGACTGTTTCTTTAGATCTATATTTATGTTCTTTCATATTTCTTCTATCGATTGTGTTTAAAAAGATACATACCACGTATGTTGAAAGATCAAGTAAATATAAATAAAGTACACATATTGAGTATGTAGTGCATAGTATGCGATTTCAGACGAAGCCCGTGTCCCATAACCATAGAAATAGAATAAGAGTAGAACATAGAACATTGAACTGTTTTCTGCATTGACTAGTACTAAAAGACAATGGCGATTGTTGTTAGTTGTTATGGTGACAGCATATGTCAATTGGGCAGTGAGGTGCGTGGTTGCAGCTCACCGGGAAAACAGCGGACGCACCTCCAGAGACGGATGGCTGGGTAGTTAGCTGGGATCG